>JAWZYV010015205.1:0-129369 GCA_038373885.1 Cheiracanthium punctorium
GAAGAATGAGAAGAATATATTTATTTGCAAAAGATATAAAGGGGTTATCGAAAATATCAAATAATACTATTAATAATTAATTTTTGATTTATTCCTCATTTGAATAGGTTTGCGTTTAGGTTGAGGCATAGCTACATGGGGGATACCCACCTAAGAGATTTTTTAAGGGGCTCTGACGGGTATTCACGCTACATATCGAGAAAACCACCCAAAAATTTCCACAGCTGCACGATAGGTCAAAATCCTGGACCTTCACCCTCAGCCTTTAACAATGTTCAGTGTTTTATTCACTCGGTCATTGACCCACTTCATTTGAATAGCTTAACATAAGGTGTAAATTTCAGATTTAAAAAAATCGTAGATCAAATATTTATTTTTGACATTTAAATTTATAAAGGATACCTGTATGTTGTAATTAATAAATCTGTACACGTGTTGAAAATATTTCAAACGGATGAATTTTCACAAATCATTTTGTGAAAAGTATCACGGTTGAGAAATTGATTCCAGGAACTTATTTCAGAGCCATACAGTTATCAGAGCCATATATGGCTCTGATACAGTTTAAATATAACACAATTATTTATATTTATACCATACTTCTAAAAAAAACATTTGTACAGTATTAAGCAGGACCTTCACAAATTTGTGAGAAAGATGTACATACATTTAAAATTGACCTGACATTGTAAAGTACTTAAAAGATATTTAATTGCAGTTCCAGTAAAAAAATGAAATGGATTTTTAATAAGTTAGTATATTTGTGTATATATTTCGATACAAAATTACACTTTCCATATATTTTTTAGCAAGGAGTTGTTTACTAGGAAGTATGCAAATTCATTATCATATATATAAGGTTAATCTAAACTCTTGGACTAAACTTTAAGGGGTGGTAACGCGTATTCACGTTAGATCTAAAGAGAACAGCACCAAACTCCAGACGGTTAGATCGATAGCCGTGCGAAAGTCTAGAACCCTGGACCTGTACACCTCAATCATCTCCCAATGTTCAGTGGTTTTATCCACTCGGCCATTCTTCGGCAATGCAAGTCAAAAGCTGCGATTGTAATATGGGCATTTTAAACTTCTTCAAAATGCCAAAATGTACTTTAAATTCTAATATTTTATGTGTTGTTAAAAAACCTTAGTTTACAAATTATGATCATATAATATGTAAAATATTTTAAGTAAATTATGTTAACTTAAAAGACTTGAATGCCATTAGAGGATAGTTCATGTCATCGATAATGCCGTTTAGAGTTTATTTCTCCCTTCCCGAAGATTCCCTCTACAAACTGCTAATAATCATTGGGAGGATTTTTAAATTGCGAATTACATGCGTACCACGTGTCCACCATTGTTTCAGTTTTAGTTCGGGAATCGAACTTGCAAACCTAACCTATGGTTACTAATTCGATATCTCAATGAATAGCTTGAGGAAGAACTTCTAAAACAATTGACAGTGTTTAGAATTTTAATTTACTAGCGTAAAAAAAAAAAAAAAAAAAAAAAGTTTCAGGAACCGGTGGTTTATAAAACTTCTATGAGTAAATTTTTCTTAATACTTCTGAATTATATTTTAATAAAAACAATTATTAGAGCGATTAATTTTTTAACCGAATCCGAAAGATTTTGAACTCGTGCATATATGATTGAAAATTATACTTATGTACCTAGTAATTTTAAGTGATTCATAGGTATTTTCAATTTATTTTGAAAATAGTAACAACAAGAATAAAATTAATAATGTTTCTTGTACTTTTTTTTATTTGAAGAGTATTTTGTACTTCTGTGTCGATGGTGATGGTGTTTTGAAGATGTATTCGAATTTCTGTGCCTATGCTTGAACATCCGCTTATAAATCCACGTCAACGAAAGACACAAACACATGGGGGAGGGGGGCGCAAATATCTTAGGTGGAGACTTTTCTGCGCACCTAATGCATATGCATGTTACATATGGAGAAAACCACACAAAACTCTTTACCGTTAGACTAACGGCCGCGCGAGAGATCAGAACCCTGAATCTCCACTTAAGGGGTTAGGGGTAGTCAGAGGCGTGAAAAAATGCCATTTTTTATTAATTTTTTTACTAGTAATTAAGTGCGTTACTAGTATACCGATGCGAATTAGGCCCACAACTAAGTCCCAGTGTGTTCATTATTACTAATAATGACTTTGTCCCTTCATTAAATATACTCATAGCTACGTATGCAGCAATTTGAACAATGGTAAAACTAGTATTGGTAGTTTTGGGGCATATTTTCCACACTAGTTTTTTGAAGATCTCATTATTATTTTGATTAAATACACCTACACATCTTGAAAGTAAATTTTCATTACTAAGATCTTCATAAATAGGCTTGATTGCTTTTAAAACTTCAGGAGGTAAGGGAGAATTATGCCGCTAGCTAATTGTTCTCGGAAATATTAGACCGCTCGAGAGCCTTTTATTCTTCGCTAAATAACTCGAAAGATATTTGTCGGATTCACTTCAAACTTTCAGAGAATATTTTTAAGATACTATACTTTAAGAAAATGAAAAAAAAAAAAATCATTTTTTTTGAAAATTCTGACTACCCCTAACCCCTTAAGCCATCTCCCAATGTTAAGAGGCTGTTTTGCTCTCTCTGTCATTAATGTCTGCCAGTCTTCTTAATGTTTTTTCTTAAATTTCTTTTGTTGCTGAGCTTCTTCTTGAAACTAATATTTAGCATACAACATTTCATACTTTTTGAGCTCTTTTCAAAGGTTTCTACCTATCATAATATCCTTAGGACAAAAAAAAAAAAAAAAAAAAAAAAAAAAACTTCTAGAATACTTTTATAGCAGCTAGTTTTAAAATTGATTAAACTGTATTGTTTGCAGCTGTATCACCGATTATATACCCGATTGTTTGGCAAACGAAAGAAGCTATTTCGCTTTGCAAAATTTTGCACCTTGCAATACATAGAAGGTTGTTTAAACATTAAAAATTTGAAAATAAAATAATTCTACGTGCAGTTTAAATGTACACAGAATGCATTAAACAAAGCATTAATGAGGTCTTTGCTTATACGAATATACACACAGCTTATTTTTTAATGTATGCTATTTTAACATAATTTAAAAGAATAGGCAAGCGTATGAATTCAAACATTATTTCAGACATTTTAAAAGAACATCATTACATTAAAATTCATCTTCAAGAACTGCATTGAAAATGAACTCAAAACACACGCTTTACGGAGGGAAAAATTTTCAGGATATTTTGAAGGATGAAGGGATTGGAGAGTTCTTCCGCCGCGTTCTTCGAAAAGCTGTAAATTAATGAAGGACAGATTCGCGTCCAAAAGCTCCATAAACGGGGGGAAGAGAGACTCGTCCAATTGCCCCCTCTGAAACCAGGAAACGATTTCTTCGGTTTGGCATTTCAGAGGTGGGGAGAAGCTCGCGTCCAAAAGCCTCATAAACCGTGGAGCTGAGTGACTCCAGAAAAACTGCTATAATAAAGCATTAAATAATCATATTCATGTTTTTCCTTTCGATTTTCCTATTCTTAAATACTTACTAAATGCATAAAAATCCCTTTTTAACTAAAAATCCGCAATTAAGTACTATTTTGAAACGATTATTTACGTAGTTTCGCTTCCGATCTGTCATCGGAAACCTGAATTTTAAGTCTTATCTTACAGTTTACTTGTTTGAACTTTACAAAAATATTGCTTTAGTGTTTATTTATGTTATCTGTGCACATATCATGCGTTAAAGTAATTAAAAAATCCTTCTAAAGCTTTGTAATTTGTACTTTTTTTCACGATTGCGCCGGACTGCATTTGGCGAAAAGAATACAGACGCCAAATTGCTGTTGGTTCCCTTTTACTCGGCGGTTTTTCGCTTTGACTTGAGTCAAAAAATGTTACAGACTTCGAAAATTTTTAGATTAAGCAATATTTTTAGGAAATCGTAGCTCACTAGTCACTCCAGTCACGGAAAAATATTTACTGGCATGAGTTATTTTAAGCACTCTATGCAGCAGTTTGAATTTGCACGTTTTATTGAGGTATACTTGAATATTTACTATTTACTTTTCAATGTTTGCTTTTTGTACTTGTAATATTCCATTGGTGTAGTGTGACTGATTTCCCCCCCCCCCCTTCCCTTTTTGTTGAGGAGTGGGGGGGAGGCACATGAAAGATTTGGGGGATTTTCCTTCTATCGACAGTCTCTTGAATTTCCAAACAAGTATTGAAAAGGGGGAGCACGTGCGTCTTTTTATATATTCTTACTGTATACTGTGCTTTACTCCATATTACCTTTAAAAAATCTATTATTAATACCTAATACGATAGTACCTCTTAATAAGGGATACCCACGAGACCAGACATTTCGTCCCTTAAATAGGGGTGCAGGGCCGGCCGGAAGGGATTGCGGGGCCCCAGGCGAAGCGCAAGAGCGGGGCCCCTTTTCAATCATGTCTTATGTAAGTTACTACTAGTACTGCTAATACAGATTAGCTTTATTTCTCGACTCTTCTCGGAATATTTCGCAACCATCTACACAGTTCGGTCTACCGTTATAACAAAAATATGGCCCAAGAGCGGGGCCTTATGCCATCGCCTACATTCGCACCCCCTTGGGCCGGCTCTGAGGGGTGTCCCTTATTCAGAGGGTGCATATTAAAAAATGTCACTTGAATGGCAATATAGGTTGTACTTTAGAGAAATTTTACATAAATAAGTAAAGTAGCCACAGTAATTTTAGTGAAGTTAGGTTTACCATTAAGTTTGAAGTAGCTTCAGTGCATGACTTACTTGGTTTTAGCTTAGCCTAAATTTCTGACGTAAGTCTCGCAAGTTAAGGTTTGCTAACTGTATACTGTGCTTTAATCCATATTGCCTTAAAAAATCTATTAATAATACCTAATACAATAGTACCTCTCAATAAGGGACCGACTGTACGAGACATTTCGTCCCTTAAATAGGGATATCCCTTATTCAGAGGGTGCATATTAAAAAAATGTCACTTGAATGGAAATCTGGTTGTACTTTAGAGAAATTTTGCATAAATAAGTAGCATAGCCACAGTAATTTAGTGAAGCTAGGTTTGCCAATAAGTTTGAAGTAGCTTCAGTACATGACTTACTTGGTTTTTGCACAAAACAATACAGCCTTTATGCTCTCCAATCTTAGCAAGAACTGACAATGATTGAATGCCCTGCCACTCGCTAACAGTTCTCGTCCCAATACTGAAAAGTGGATTTTTAATTCTTTGAATGTGCACAACCTTCTGATTTTACCAAAACCTGTTGCTATTTTCCATTGTCCCCTTCCTCTGCTGTACTAATAAGCAGTTTTCAAAAGAAAGAGATTAAAGGATTACTCCCTCTAGCAAATTCTGAAAAGAGGGATCACATTTTCCAGTAATTTCCCATCGACAGCTTTTGTAAAAGCTGAGGCTGGCGTTAGTCTTTAACCCTTTAACGCGCAGTGTTCCCGCTCTGAGAACACCAAACTCTGACGTTTTGACTGTTGCCAGTCACGAAGAATAGATTGGATTTCTATAAAAATAGTTGCGGGTGACATAGCTCCACAAGAATCCTTTACTTTTTAGCACGTCATTTCCCGTAAAAAAATGGTCACGATTATTTTTAACGGCACTGACATCTGCTGAAAAATGGAAGAATGCGAAAACAGCTGGATAGATTACCCAATGCTGAAAAAAGCTCAGCCGTGGCACAGCCATGCGGCGTCAAAAAAGGGTCTCTAGATCTGTGGCACGCGGTGAACGTTTCCACCGTCCGCAATCTTGCTGGTAGTTAAGTCGAGCGATGGCAACGGCTGGCCTTTTTTCAGCATTGGGAAAGGGTTGCACCTCAAAGTGTTAATGAACTAAAATGGCTTTTTATGGTTGTACAAATGTTCACTTGACAGACATTGACCCCTTTACAGAAAACATGTGATGTGACTTTCACTTCTGTTTGGCATGACTACTTATTTACTACAAAAATGTTCTTCACTTTTGTCTCTGAAAGTAAGAAACTTTTCATTGGGATTTATCTTTAAATTTTTATTCATTGTCTCTTGTCACAAAAGTATGTTTCACTTACCACAAACTTGCCATTGAAATCTATATTTTATTTTTGAAACTTTTTTACGGTCTCCCTTAAATAGAGTGGTCCCTATTCAGAGGTAAATACATTAAGGTAACTATTCGAAGGGACTGGTCCCAGGGACTGATTTACGGCGGGACATTCGGGGCACGTGCCCTGGGCCCCCGAATTTTGGGGGCCCTCAAAACCTCCTTTTATGTAATCATAATAATTACTAAAATTATCTCTCAAGAGTAAAATTTCTGATTACTTACTTCATTTCATAACAAATATTCAAAATTTTTAATTTAATGTAATTTATAAAGTTAAAAATTATGCATTCGATTCCATATTCGCAAATTCGATAGGACACATCAGCATGCTCCTCCTCTGATCGTTTCTAAGGTGTGTAATGACTGTAAATACCCATAAAAACATTTCAAAATTGAAAAATTCATAAAAGTGGTATTTGTCATGACATTTTACAGATTTGTAAATGTTTACATATGGTTAAAATATGAATGATAATTGATTTTAACTTAATTTAATTAAGTAATATTCTGTAGAATTTTTTTTTTCGCAGGGGCCCCCAAAAGTATTTGTGCCCTGGGCCCCCAAGTGTGTCGATCAGTCCCTCGTGGGACCAACAGAACAGTCCCTTAAATAGAGGTATCCCTTATTAGGAGGTGTCCCGTACAGGAGGTGTCACTGTCCTTTTATCTTAGTTTCTTGATCTTAAATGCACAATTTAAACATTTCAATCCTCTATGTTTCGGCAGAAGGAAACAGTTTATTTTAATCTCGTTCCTTTGCGAATTTACTTTGATATGACGTACATTTTATGGTATACCGTGTTTACTCGCGTAATAATCGCACTTCTTTTGCCAATTTTTCATGGTTAAATTAAACAATTACGCGAGGAAATCTACTACACAATATTGTATTAAAGTTAAAACATTAAAATATTATAATAAAATTATTTCCAAATGCTTCCAGATTATCGGCCGTGTGTTAATTAGACTTTTCGCCAGTTGCACATAATAAAGAGGCATTTTTTTTTCTTTTTATAGTTATATTTTTATAGACATAAATGAAGATCAAATAGGTGGCTGTGACTTTTGTGTAGAGAAAATATTTTGACGATTTTTTTCTGCTTCAAAACGGGTTTACGACTACTATGCGAGGGCGGTTATTACGCGAGTAAACACGATTGGTTTAACCCTTTGAGGCGCAACCCTGCGTCAAAAAAGGGATCTCTAGATCTGTGGCACGCGATGAACGTTTCGATCGTCCGCCATCTTGCTGGTAGTTAAGTCGAGCGATGGCAACGGCTGCCCCTTTTTTTCAGCATTGGGAAAGGGTTGCGCCTCAAAGGGTTAACTATCCTCTCCTGGTAAAAAAAAAAAAAAAAAAGAACTTCCGAATATCAACAACTGTGTACTCATGTAATTCTAGGTTAGTTGTGTTCCTTAAAAGATGTATAATGTATCCCTTCATTGTAAATTCGGCAATGGATGAACACAAAGCATAAGTGTCTTTACGATACATGGCATCCCTTGAATTTAGCTATTTTCAGTCATAAAAAAATTAGTATTAAAAGTTTTATGACTGTGTATGAGTTTAATGATCAGCGAAATGGTATGTATAAAAGGCGGATATAGTGTACAGGACCCCCCTCCCCAAATTTTCAAGTTTTGATTACAAAGTTATAATGAATTTTTTTTTTGTGAAAAATTCTGCCTTATCCAGTGTTCAATTCATTTTTTTTTTTTTTTTCTGCGTACAGCTCTGGATCTACTGTTTTAATCCATAACGACATTTAGATGAAAAGGAAAATAGAATTGTTCTGCACAAATATATGTATTTGTATACATTAAAAACTGACTAAAATTATTCATGTAAGCTTTAACCCTCTCGTCACCCTGAACCTTATATGAGGCTCCTATTTCAAATATCACTATTTGAATCGGTGTGTGCAGAAACCACCTCTGTCACAAAAAGGAAATTTTTTTCAGGAGAGAGAAAAAACTTCATAAATTAGGTAATATTTGCAGACATAAATGCATGTTATGACAGAGGAAAAATATAAGTTTAAGTATTTGAAAATTTGGAGGAGTTATGAAGTTTTTCCTCTCTCCTGAAAATAATTTCCTTTTTGTGACTGAGGTGGTTTCTGCACTCACCGATTCATTTAGAGAGAAAACAATTGAATTTAGTATTTTTTTGTTTCAGTGATATCAATATCATTAATTCATGTAGAAAGTATATGAGGCTCTTAACTAGATGCATAAATCGTGCCTAGATTGCAGTACTAGTCAATTTAGATCATTTTTTACAGTTTTCGCTTCATTGTTTCAGGAGAAAAATTAAGAAAATATTTACGCTGCCTTTTTACCGTTTTTTTTTTCTTTTTAAGGTAAGTACAGTTTTTTTCTTATTCCTCAACCTTTACCCAATATGTGCATCCTTTTAAATTAATTTTAGCATAACAAAATGCTTCGAAAATGCAGAAATTATTATTAGAAAAATTATTATTATCGACATTAATCGACAAATATTAATCGACATTAGAAAAAAATATTTTTGCATGATTTATAATAGTATTTCAGATGCATTAAATGCTAGACAGATTTGTTTTCTCTGATTTTTCATAATTCGGTGACGAGAGGGTCAATCATAATTTAATTCTTTAACAACATTGTAGAATGTATGCTTGTAGAAAAGAGTTAAGTTTTCTAATATTTAAGAATCAACCAGCACTAATATTCAGATTAAGTAAAGATTTTATGAATGATGTACTACAAATATTAATTAATTAACAAAAAAACAAAAACAAACAAACAAAAATGTAAAGCGGAATAATAATACATCCTGATGTGACAGCACTTTAATTTGCTGCTCTGTAGTTATTTCTCCGTACTCATTGCATCCATAAATGCAATGAGTACGGAGATATTATGCATGCTCAGTGAGCACCTTTTAACAGGTAGGGGGGGGGGGGGAAAGCGAAGAAGAATAAATGTATAACATAAAAAGTAACACTATGTAAATAGAAAACCTTTTGTACATGTTAGTAGTAGTATAATGCTAATATGAACACTTTAAAATACGGCCCAATAATCAAATTGAAACAGCAGTATAACACTTTGAAATTGTCCATTTTTAAAAAATAATAAGTTTTATGAATAATATTTTTCTGTTTATTAATTTAATTAGGATGGGGGAGGGGATTTTATAATATATAAGAGATACACAAATGAATAGATATTTTTGGCATAAGTCTGCAAAACTTATACAAAAACAAATATTTTCAATTCAAAGTCTGTTTTTTTTTGTTTTTGTTTTTTTTCAAATACAAAATTTTTCAAAATTAAAGAAATATTAGATTTTTTCTGATATGTGAAAGCTTGCAAAACTGATGCAAAAGAGTCAATCACTGAATATGCGTGTATTTATTGAATTAATATTTTTTTTTCCTTTATGCTTTTTTATGAAATTTTTTGTAGTACTGGAAAATGATACTGATACTGAAAAGACATTGATTTTTATGTAATTTTTTGTGGTACTCAGGTCCTTATTTTCGCACGGGCAAATCGGGACTTTGCCCAGGGCACCCCCAATTTCAAATCTTGTTCTGAAACATCCTTCTTTATATCAAAATTTTATGAAAAATAAAACAAATTTCATAGATGCCCCCCCCCCCAATTCATCAATTCCTGGGGCTCTTGTTGGTTATAATCAGGCTCTGGTGGTGCTGAAAAACGGCGTTAAATGTTTTTCTCTTTCCATATTTGTTTTTGTTTTTTGGTTTAACTAACCAACTTTAAGACTAAAGACAAAAAAAAAAAAAATAATAATAATAATAAATAAAATATAATGTGGAAGAGCGGGTATATAAGAGGAATTTATAGCCTGAAAGAAGGCAGGGAATATTTTTTAATTTTTAGCGAATTGCTACCAAAAATATTTGTCAAAATCTGATCTATTATATCGTTCGCATGCAGTTTTAAAGAGAATTTATTTAAATTATTAATTAATTTATTAAATTATGAAACTGATGTTACATCGTTGTAACTAAGTAATATAGAAACAAAATTATTATATATGCATATTAATTATCATATTTATTTATTCAAATGTTAGTGTATACTTCATGAAATTTCAGCATAAATGAATAAATCCGAATTAGAGAATAATTAAATCGGAAAGCGCGATGTTGTTTCTCGCTACCGTCAATAGATGGCGCAATCAATGGTAGCCGCAGTTTCGTCGGCAATTCTCATACTGTGTAGTTGGTCCAAGTTGGATAACAAGTCGATGTTTCTCCTCCCGAGCTTCATGGTTTTCTCCAGTGTGTGTTGACAAGCAACACGTGTTCCTGAGCATCTCGTGGTCTTGTCATTTGAAGAAAAATTTTTGATGCTAGGCTGGTCGTTGACAAATTTTTTATCGTCTGATCAACGTGTGTGATCATATTATGTGTGTGTGATTTACGACACTGTGTTTTTATGATGTGGGACATTCTGAATTAGTGTGCCGTTAAGACGTGATTTTTAATGTGATTGTTCTGGTTTATTGCGTGAAAAGTATTTTTAAGGTAAGATTACAGTTACTATTATTTTCTACATTTTTATTCAAAATTGGTTTTTCCATATTTTTTTAGATGCTAATGTTTTTTATGATTACCAATCATAAAAAATGCAGATATAATTTCTTTAGAAGCGTATTTGTTTGTCCTATTTATAAGTTATACTATTCTTTTTAAATATATTTAATTTGTAAATATGCGGTTGGTTCAGATAAACTATTAATGACAGGGGAAAGAAATTGAAATCAGAATGAACAATTATATGTAAATAATTGTATAACCGCTACATAAAACCCCTGCGTTTTAATCATGGTTCAATTACTTTAAGTATTTTACGAAGAAACTTAACGAATGTAGTAATGTAGTATTTAATTGAAAAAAAAAAAATTTTTTTTTCGGTTGAAACGACCGTGCTATCCCCTGAGTATCTTTTAGCGTGTGTTTTTAACAAAAAGTTTTTATTTCTTTTAATAGGGTTGATATTTATGATATAGGGTTCTTTAAAAAGTATAATATTTATATATTATTATTTTCTTATTTATATATTATTAAGTTCTTCATCTGTAATAAAAATTTTATCTCCTTTTCACTGCAGAATGCTTAGTAAAAGAAAAATATTTTTTTTTACTGTTTTTATTTTTTTTTAATAATAATAAGCGGAAACTTGCGGATACGGCATTGTCCCTTACAACTCCCCGAAAGTGTAACCATTTTATTATGGGGGCACCCAGTGGGCGGCCACGTGTTTTTGATTGGTTGTTTTCTATCACTTTTTATATTTATAAATTTTTCAACCTTTATATTTTTAATGTTTAGTAAATATTAGCCATAGGTCGCACATGTTTGATGCCAAAGATTCATAGGACAGGTGAATGTCTTTTGTAGCAGTATATGTTGTTATTAGCTAATTAAGGATTTCGTTATCTATAATATGTTATTTGAGGTAGCTTTCTCTACAATAGTTAACATTTCACCTATTAATCATTATTGAATAAAACAGAATAAAGTAAATCATAAGAAAATTAAAAATCTTCTTTTTTTTAAATATTGATTCTTAGAAATATTTTTGAGCATATGGGTCTCTTTTTTTTTTTTTTTTTTTTTTTTTTTTTGTGGCCAACTAGGACAGAGGTATCCCTTACAGAAAGTTTCACTGTATATAGAAATAATTCATACTTCCAGTGAAATATTTTATTGTAAATACAATGTCCGCAGAACGGAATATTTTTCCGCAGCAAAGTAAATGTAAATATCTCGGTATAGAAACTAAAAATAAAATAAAAACTTATAAATTTTCACAGTTTTATTCTTTATTTTCTTCTAGTAAACAGTGTTGTAAGAATTTTTTTTTTTTTTTTTTTTTTTTTTTTTTTGGTGGGGGGGAGTAAGTTTAAAGGAGATTTTTGTTGTTGTTTAAACCGGGGAGTTATTTGGTTTATCTGAAATTTTAAGGAAAAGAACAATGTTATTTAAAAAAGACGTATAAAAATTAAGTAATTCTTTAAAGTAAATATTAAATTTATGCAAATAATATCTTTTTTTTCATTTTAATTATACAAAAATGAAAATGCAATCTCTTGTAACTTGTATTGTTTTATATATATGAACATGTATTTACCGTGTTTACTCCCGTAATAGTCGCACGTTTTTGCCAATTTTTCATGGTGAAGAACTAGGTGCGACTATCGTGCCGGAAATCTATAACCTAATATTGTACACTCTAATGCTAAAGCATTACTGGTATTATAATAAAATTACTAACTTAAGAAATGTATCCAGATTTGGCGTGCATTAAATAATCTTTTGATCAGTTGCACGTAAATCAGATGCATTTTTCTTTTCATAATAATATTTTTTTAGACATAAATGAAGGTCAAATTCGTGACTGACTTTTCTGCGGGGAAAATATTTTGACGATTTTTTCTGCTTCAAAACTGGTGGGTGCGACTATTACGCGAGTAAACACGGTATTATCGAAAATATAATGGACTTTTACATAGCATTTTTTATTTTAATGATGTCGGTGATTTCTAATGACTTAAATTATTATATTAATCAGTACATTGAAAAAACTCGCTTAATTTAATATTTTTCTGTTTGAAAAAATTATTAAAACTAAATATTCGGATAGCTTAATTTTTGAAGTAATTAAAAAAAAAATAAAACTTTTTTGGAAAACAAAGTAGTTTAAAATAGTTTGAAGCTTACAATTTACTTGTGTCTTAACAACTTAGTTCGTATAATGAAATTATTTGCTCTACTATTTAAAAAAAGTAAAGTCGTAGCTAGGGGAAAATATGCGGGGGTGGGGCACTGGCCGATTGATGCAATTTTGTGAGTGGAGGTGGTCAGTTGAAAAATTCATATGCATATCCATTTTATGGAAGTAAAATAGGACATTTTATATTTCTTTTTTTCTGGAGAGGGGCGGTCGCTCCCTCTACCTCCCCTTCAATCTGTCCTTTGGGGGGTGGGGGTTTCAGGTTTTACGTTTAAATGAGTGTGCAGGTTTCTAATACCCTTTTACAAATAGTTAAATATGTTCCCGAAAGCAAGGGCGGGGAGGGGGGGGGAGTTGAACCCCCAAAACCTCTTTTGGCTCCGGTCTTCAGAAAAAGTACAAGAAAAAAAATTCATTTTTGTAGCTAAAAATAATAAAAGATACATGACTGACAGTAAAGCTGTATGTCTCAAAAAAAATTCAAAAGCACAAAATTTGCCTTTAAGAATGGGCCGAAGAGTTACCCGTTTAGGGAAATTTAGCGAAATTCCGTTCGTGTTAGCATTTTTTAATGACAATTTCGTAACTCTTATACGTTCATCCTCATTGTCAGTTAACAGCGCAACTTTTAAAGAGACATCATAAAGTTTTCAGAGTCTCTAGCTCAATTAAATATTTTTAAAAGCTATTGAAAATTTGCATGATTTTCAAGCGAAACAGCCTTAAAGAGTTTCAACAAAATACATCCACCAGAACACACTCAAGATAGGTTCAAACAGGGTAATTTTAATTATAGACACCCTCTATTTACACCTTAAAATCACATTTTTAAAAGCATTTGGAGTCTATAGATTTTGTGCAGATATTTTTCTTTTTTAACTAAAAAAAACTTTTTTTAATGTTTTTCATGGTTTGCTAAAATTGTTGAAATACTACTACTATACAGTTACGCTGATCAATGACTCACTGACTCTCTAACAGGGGCGTAGCCAGAAATTTTTCATGGGGGGGGGGTTACGACTACTACAACTCATATATATGTATATGTGTGTGTGATAATCTAGTGAAGAGTATACATTTTGTATGGCAAAAATTTCTCATGGGGAGTGTTATGACCCCCCTAACCCCCCCCCTTGGCTACGCCCCTGCTCTCTAACGATTCCGATTAACCACTCCAAAATAAAACATTTACCGCCATTACTCCAAAAACATTAAAAAATTAAATACAAAAATTCTTACACCGTTTGTACGATTCGCTTAAATTTCTTTCATAATTGTGTATGAAAATATAGAAAAACATCTGCGTTAACTTTAAAAAATCTGAATATCCACCCATTCCCTCATTTTTCAGTGATTTTTCGCTATTTTCAGCTCCGTTTTATTGCCGAGAGTAAAAAAAGTTAATCGTTTGTGTGACAAAAGCTGTGGCAATTGACATGACGTCATATTAGAGTCCCGGTCATCAGGCTGTGAAGGGAAAATTGCTACTCCAGTTTGTTTAAAATAGTGTTTCCGGATAACATACTTTATTTTATTATTATATTTTCATTAAAATGATCGTCTGCATGGAGCACTGATAAATGAGGGTCTGTGTGCACAAAACGAAATTGTTCTAATGCGACAGTTTCCGCGCGTTTCCATAAGAGCATGAAATTCGATTTGAGTATGTATGATACAGATTTAATATGAAGTTATACTTATTTTAGGTGGATGAAGATTAAATATATTGAGTGTAGGCATGCTATTGTGCAATGTTTTTTTCTAGAGCCCGTTGTAATTGTCCCTACAACGGGCTTTGACTTCTAGTGTATATATGTTTGAATTGAAATTTTATGATGTGCATCTTTAAGACTATAATAAGCATTATCATTTTTATAGGTTAATTTATATTGTTGTGCAAATTATTTGCATATAATTCATTCAAACTATCCTACCCTCCCCGCAAAAAGTTTCATAATTTTTTAGTGTAGACTAGTTTTATCTTTTAACATTATTAGGCTGCCTTTGATTATAAAATTTGAGTTAATTTTTTTTTTTCCATTGATTAAATAACAACCTGTAACAATTTTTTTTTCGTGGGGTAAAAATTCTTGTCATTAACGTATAGAAATAATTTATATTGCCACTGAGCCGACCAGCTTGTATGGTGTGTAACGCACCGTACTACGTTTCGGGTTCAACTCCCGGCGGTCGGGGTTCGATCCTCGGCTGGGCGTGTCTGTCACTGTGTCCGTACCCTCATGCAGTAGCGGATCCAGGGTAGGGGCTAGGGGGCTTCAGCTCCCCCCCAAAAGAGATTGCTAGAAGGTAACATTCTGCTTTATTATACACTTTAAACAGCTAAAATGATAATATTTTATAACTTAGCCCCTCCCAAAAGCATGCACATTGATTTAGACTAAAATTTTGATTTACAGTACATTTTAATTGGGTGAAATAAGCTTTTTAAAAAACTTAGCCCCGCCCAAAAAAAATTTCTGGATCCGCCACTGCCCTCATGGGAGCGTTCATAGTCTTTTCATGGGACTAAGGCTTCAAGCGGGAGGGAAGGAGAGACAAGGAAGCACAGCGGCAATAAACGAGCTGTGTTTCCAAAAAAATCATGCGATATTGGTATATAAATACAAATAATAATAATAATAATCTAATAACATCAAGCACTTCAAAAATTATAGAATATCCTGTTTAGAATCTGTACTGTACAGTGAAATAAACCACAAGCCTGTATCAGTTCAGAAACTTATGAAAAAAAAATTTCTTAAAGATCGAAAGCTCTGTGCAGAATGTGTGACCAGTGGAAATTCTGTTCCAGAGAAGAGCTAACACCTTGATGTACGGAAATTGTTCTATATTCAAATATAAACTGACAATTTCTGTAAATTTTTGTTGGAAGTTTCCAGTAACTGCACTGTTATTTTTTTAAGTAAAGAAAAAAAAATTGAAAATTTGCAAAATTTGCCGTTCTTTGAAAGGTTTAGCTGTGCTATTTCCCGTTTAAGGGTAAATTAAAAAAAAAAGATCACGAGATTTTCAGACAAACGCAAAAAAGTAACTAGCAAGCACTTCAAAATGCTTAGAATATCGCTTTACAAGCTGTATTGTAACAGTGAAATAAACTATAAGCCCGCATCAGTTAAGAAACTTCCAGGGAAAAACTTGAAAATCGAAATTCCTGCAGAGAATCAATGTGTTACTGTTTGCTTTATTTAAATTTTTGCTGTTAAGTTCCAAGTTTGGGTTTAAAGGGACATGTCGCGTCATCTTTATTCCTTTAATGGAAACAATTAGTAGATGTAATCTCTACAAGGTCTCTGAAAAATTTTAGAAATGAAATAAAAACTATAAATTTGAAACAATAAAATGGACTTTCCTTGGTGTAAAATATTGTAATAAGTACTAGAGAGGAGCGCAAGTTGATTTTTTGAAATGAAATTCCGTTGAAACGCGATAAAACTGCTGAAATTCATTGAATTCCAGTCTGAAACAGAATCTTTATATATTTTTTATTAAATTACTCATATAAACTTAATGTTCCTAAAACATCGTAACGTCGTTTTAGAAGAAACATTATAAATTTTTCAGTAGTTCTTCTACTGTATTTTTTTTTTTTTTATCTTGATCAAAACTCGTATACTTTAGTGATTCGTATACTCGTATACTAGACGATTATGAGTTTGAAAATTATAAAATTTACAAAACCAAAATGT
The DNA here is from genome assembly GCA_038373885.1 of Cheiracanthium punctorium. Classification (NCBI taxonomy): domain Eukaryota; kingdom Metazoa; phylum Arthropoda; class Arachnida; order Araneae; family Cheiracanthiidae; genus Cheiracanthium; species Cheiracanthium punctorium. The sequence goes on from JAWZYV010015205.1 coordinate 16,589, forward strand.
AGTACATATTTTTGGTCCCAAAATATTCTTAAATGTGTTATGAAGTGATCCAAATTTATATTGCAAACTTCCGTTTAATAGAAAATTTTTTTAGTCTGACTACTTCTTCAAATTTGAAATTTACAATAGTCCACAGTATAGTTTCCGAGGATATAATCTAGAAAATTTCATAGTTCTAGCAATGTAAGTTTATTTCTTATCTGGAGTGAAAGTTAACCAAAAAGCGGACTTCTCCGAAAAAGTGCCATGTTTAATTTTTTTTTTTTTTTAATTAAATAACTTTTCAAATTTGAAGTTTTGTACAGTTCCCAGTATCGTTTCTGAGGAAACAGTCTAAAAATTTTCATAGTTCTGACATTGTAAGTTTATTTCTGACCTTTAGTGAAAGTCCATCAAAAACGACTTCCTCTGAAAAAGTGCCAAGTTTAACATTTTTTTTTAAATATTAAATAGTTTTTCAAATTTTATTCCTAAGTTGTATTCCTAAATTATCTCCCTTTCCTCCCTTTCAAATTTTATTCCTATTTTTCTCCAAATTTTATTCCTTCAAATTTTATTCCTATTTAATAGTTTTTCAAATTTTATTCCTAGTTTATTCAAGTCAAGAAAATAGCGTTTTCTCTGAGAAAGTGTGTCAAGTTTTATAATATTTTTTTAATTAAATAACTTTTTCAAATTTTATCTCAATGTGAGTTTTCAATCTAGTTTCTGAGGAATCATTCTGAAAATTCTCATAATTATGGAACTGTAAGTTTATTCCTAATCGTGAGCGAAAGTCAAGAAAATAGCGTTTTCTCTAAAAAAGTGTCAAGTTTAATAATATTTTTTTAAATTAAATAACTTTTTCAAATTTTATCTCAATGTCAGTTTTCAATCTAGTTTCTGAGGAATCATTCTTCAAATTCTCATAATTAAGGAATTGTAAGTTTATTTCTAATCGTGAGCGAAAGTCAAGAAAATAGCGTTTTCTCTGAAAAAGTGTGTCAAGTTCAATAATATATATTTTTTTTTTATTAAATGACTTTTCAATTTTTATCTCAGGGTCAGTTCTCATTCTTGTTTTCGAGAAAACATTACGAAAATTCTCATAGTTATGTGATTATAAGTTTATTTCCTATCCTGAGCGAAAGTCAACCAAAATCCCTCGTTTTTGAGGTAGAACAACCTAACCTAGCGTAATCCCCCCCCCCCTTAAAAACAACTTTAGTATTCAGTAATCAAGCAAAAGGTAATAAGTTGTTGCCTACAAACTCATGATTATATCTGTTACAGGAATCTTCATTGCTATGTGATACTCTGCTAGCCAGCGAATCGTCAGTACCGTTTGATTTTGTGGCGAGACTCTTCACGTGATTCTTCACTTTTGGTTTTAGGGAGTCAGACGCAACATTCTTCATTGAGGAAAGATTAAATCTTACAAAATTATTTGAAGTGAGTTATATTTAATATTTTTTACTGTTTCATTGTATTTCTTAATTTTTTTAAATTAATTTCCCGAGTTGTTAAACAAAGGGACTTGCACTGGAACTGAAACGAAAACCGGATATGGGGCTCTAACAACATGGTATCGTAGAATATCCGTGACGGATATTTCTCGCTCTCGGATAGTCAAATTCTCCGGATAAATAGCCGCGACTCTCTTTTTGGTGCTAGCATGATGAGTGTCGAATAAAAAAAAGCGAGTATTTTTGTGTGTGCTATGCCTGATCTCGACACTAAGATCGATCAACCAATCAAAACGCACGGCTTTCTCCCCTTTTTCTTAAACGAAGGCATTGTCTTCAGAATTTTCGTAGACTCCGGAGACATCCATGAAGAGTGGAAGCCAGTTTTTTGCTGACACACCGTGCCAGGGAGAGGGGTCCTTTTGTGGAAGTACTTGACACTCCATGATACACACAATAAAATACCATCCATTTTGCACTATCCGGTACCGGAGTGCAAGTTTTCACTTGGAAAAAATCTCTCGAAATACTGGGGTTAAATGATAAAATAAATAAAAACTTTGTGAAAAAAAAAAAACACACACACATAAAATGTTGCTTATGAGATGCTACGATCGTTTTGACCAAAAAATTCTTTCGGTCTTCATCAGACAAGCCCTTCGACTCACAGAGCAGAGGGAACTGACAAAGATAAGCAAACAAGCATGTGCCACAAGGAAACAAGAAAAGGCGAACAAAACCATGGAGAGGGAAAAAAGGGGGAGCGATAATAAGAAAAGAAAATAAGGACAAACACCAATACATGAATAAATAATAATAATAAAATAAAAGCAGAAAAGAACACACAAACATACACAAAAAATGAAAAACAAAAGAAAGCAAAACAAGCAATAGAACATAAAACAAAATTAACATTAAAAAACAATAATTCTTTTTTATTTAACAATATACAGGACAGCAAATAAGAATTTTTTTATTGTTATTTTATTTTTTAATATATAAGAAAAAAAAAACATAAAGGAAAGACAGAAACATACACATAAAAACCAGAACAAAATAAAAAAGGACAAACAAAAAAATAGATTTCGGGAAAAAAGAGCAAAATGGTACAGAAAGGAGGAAAGAGAATAGAATCTTACAACTACAGCTTCCAAGCGGAATGAACGAAAGGAACGGAAGAACCATCGTTCACAAGACGTTCCATGTGCTGGGTAATGGAAAAACCTCCCAAAAAATCAAGATGGGACAAAGATTGAGGAGTGCACAATATTTTAGCCTTAGAAAACTGAAAACGATGATTAGAATTCCAACAATGGGAGGCAATAGAAGATTTGGAAAGCTCGTGCTTAGAAACATATCTCTCATGCTCTTTTTTCAGTTCCCTCTGCTGTCTGAGTCGAAGGGCTTGCCTGATGAAGACCGAAAGAATTTTTTGGTCGAAACGATCGTAACATCTTATAAGTAACATTTTATGCGTGTGTTTTTATTTATTTATTTTTTTTTCACAAAGTTTTATTTAATTTTTTCACTTTCCTCCAACGTGTCGGGAAAAAAACAGCATTATTTCCGATAGTGTACACGACAGTGAAACAATTACGATACTTAGGATCGTGCAAGGGCACATCGGATATTTCTCGGATTGTGACGTCATAAGAAGAGAAGGCTCGATTTAGTCGCTACCGAAAGCTTTCCGATACTTTAGTGGTAGAGCCCCTGAACTGGAAAAAAATAACGGTTTATATCGGCTCGGTATATTTTGAATTATTTTTTTACAGTAACCATTTTATCAATATTTTCTAATTTCACATCAACCATATATTATCATCATTACTTATGTTTTCATTTCGAGCAGTGGCGATCCAGAATTTTTTTTGGGGGGCTAATTTTTAAAAGCTTATTCCCAATAAAGTACTAAATCAAATTCAGTCTAAACAATGTATAGCTTTGGGGGGCTAAGTATAAAATATGACATTTTAGCATTAAAGTGTATAATAAAGCAGAATGTTACCTGAGAAATCTGTTTGGGGGGGGGCTGAGCCCCTAGCCCCCCCTGATCGCTACGCTCAGAGCCTAACTCCCATTGACGCATGCGTTAGGTCTGATTCGATTTCATCGAAATAGGGGAAAACGAAAGTCTAGAAACTCTCTTTTATGTTTAAAACTCTGCTTACACTTGAACTAGCAATAAGTAGAATAGTTTCTGAAATTCCGAACTGAAATAAAACAAAAGGGAAAACATCACCAAAATAACAGCGAGTCAAAATAGAGCTTAAAAAATGACCATCTCTACCTATCACAGCCATCTCAACCTTTTTCTGCTTAGAATCGTCTCGTTTGCAGTCGCTCTGCTTTAGCAAAACGGTCTGTACATTGCTTCTTGATTTTCCGTTTCTATGTTCACTACTACTTTTCTGTTTCAGATTCGCATGAAACTACTTGTAGAAGGCAGATTTAATTCAGCTGATGATTGAATTATATTTTTAGTACAAATAGGAATATACATGAAATAAAATGATTCATTCGGAACTGAACCGAAAACCGTACTTGTAGAAGGCAGATTTAATTCAGTTGATGATTGAATTATATTTTTAGTACAAATAGGAATATACATGAAATAAAATGATTTATTCGGAACTGAACCGAAAACCGTTATTTTTGGCGGAACGAAAACCGGAATTAAACCGATATATTTTCTTTTAGTTCAACCGGAACGAATACAATTATGGTTCGTAGCCTGGTTAAAAATGCCCTTTTTTTTTTTTTTTTTTTTTTTTCCCCTGAAAAAACCCATCCGACTAAGGTTTTTTGGGTTTAGTCGGACTTTTCTGTACGTTACCCGGTTTTTTAAATCTAAAAATTTTTTTATGGTAAAACGTGTTGGTTCAGAATGTTTAAAGACATTTCGCTCATTATTAAATGCAACTCAAATCAACTAATTGGTAACACTAATCAATTAAGAAATATTTTAATCTTTAATAATAAATAATGACAATAATCAACTACACAAAAAAGTATACAAATAAAAATATAATAATATTTAAAATAAGGGGTTGTGCTTAGATAAATTGATTATTAATAATAATTCTAACGATGAAATTAAAAACTGCATTGGCGTTGAATCAGAACTCTGAATTTTACTAAACCCTAGTTCCCTAAAAACAGTTTATCTGAACTAGATAAATGTTTATATTACGTTTATTATTTTTTAGCTTTGTATTACGTTTATAAAAGCTGTTGAGTTCTGTTAGATAAGTGATAGTGTACAAAATTAAAGAGACTACTGATTTCGGATTGGATCGTTTAGCACTTCAAAACACAGCTTCAAAATAACTGACGCAAACACCCCCCTCCTCATTTTCGTTGAAATCTTGAACATTCTAAAATAAACTTGACTACTCGTTATAATGGAAAGTTCTAAGAAAATATACACATTTATTTTATTTAGCAAGAACGCAAAAGCAATATTTGGTTACCTTCGAAATTTTCGTATGAAGAGGGAAAAAACTAACAATGGATTTCTTTGAATTACTTTATGTAAAAACAATAAAATAAAAATTTTAATTTTGATTAATAGATAAATTATTTAATCTCATCTCTGAAACTTTCAGCCAACTATTTGTGGTTTAAAAAATATAATACTAAAAACAGCAAAATAATTTTGTTGAATGAGATAGTACAACACCAGTTAACAAAGAAATTTTGTTAATTCAAACAAATAATTTGGTTGATTTTAACCAAATAAACTGTTTAAGCAAACAGTTTGGTTAAATTAACAAAACATTTGGTTATTTCATCCAAATTGTTTTGTTAAATTGACAAAATGTTTTGTTGAAATAACCAAATAATTTTAACAATATTTTGTTACTTAAACAAAAATTTTGTAAGCGCTATTTCAACCGGATAATTTTGTTGATTTAGCAAAATTTTTGATTCAACAAAACTTTTTTTCTCAGTGTTCGTAAAGTAGAATCGTCGCACATCGACTTCGGACGCTTTTGGGTAGACAAACGACAATTTATCGTACCCATGTGAACAAAATGTCGTTTCGTACTAATTAGCTCTCGTTTCTTACAAGCTCTCAAAGAAGTTTTATTATAGATTGCACCTTCTACACAGCATAAAATTATATGTAACCCCTCGGTATATCGCGTATTCGGATATATCGCTCTTTATCTATGTCTCCCAATTTTTTCTGTACTCTTTAGCTTTGTTACTTTACTTGACAAGCACACGGTGCATTTGAAAAATAGATCTTCTATCACGTAAGTTAGGTAGAATTAATTAATTTTCGCTTCTTTGTTGAAAAGCGGGATATGAGAGAAAAATCAAATCAAATGACTGCGGATCATTTTTTCAGCAGGAAATGAAAAGTGTATTTGTACATAAATTAAAAATTAAACTTCTATTTTTATAGTTTAAGAGCATATCTTTTATTACATTACATACTATTAATTTTATTATATTTTATAAGCATATGTTCATAAAAGTAAGTTTTAACATATCACCCCTCCCCCCTCGCCGACCGTTATATCGCGCCCACGGATATATCGCGCATTCTTCTTGTCTCCCGACAAACGCGATATAACGATGGGGTTACTGCAGGCGCGTAGCCAGGAAAAAATTTTTCGGGGGGGGGGGGGATATGAACTTATATGTGTATAAATAGACGGAATTTCATCACTAATCCAAACATTTCGGGGGGGGATATATCCCGATATCCCCCCCTGGCTACGCCCCTGTTTTACTGTATTACGTGTAAATCCATGAAAAATCCGGGGGGGGGGAATTGTTACTATAACGCGAGTAAATACGGTAAATTAAGACTTTTTTTCCAGTTATTTAGTTATTTTTTATCCGAAGTATATTTAATGATCTGGATATCTTTTTTCCACAGCAATTTTGCAAACAAAAGAAATTGCTGCATCTATATTTAATTTTATTCTCACGCATCGTCGCTAACGTTTCCGTAAATTAGGAAAATAAAATTAGTTTGGTGAAAGAAAATATGTTTTGGCAAAAATATTGGCGATTGTACTTCTTAATGACATCCGGCAAAATTAAATTTTGTGAATGGGTTGGCAAAAATTAAAAATGGCAATTGCCACCCCTGTTGATGGGCAATTTTTTTAACTTCAAAAATTAATTATTTTTCTTTTTCACTTAAAAAAATTACAAATTTGTGTTTCATTCACACATTTATAAAAGAAAATAATTAGGGATAAATAACGTAACTGTGTGATTATTAAACTTTAGCAAGAGCAGCAAATCAAAAATATTTCAAACTTTCTGTGTTCATTAATTTCTGTTATATCCTTTTTTTTCTTTAATTCAAGAGTCACATGGCATGCATGAAGACTGTTTTTTGCCTAAAGTTTGTTTAGACCAGTTTGCTCTATTAGTCCTTTGACAGCTCTTTCATTTCCCATCAATCTTCAGGCAAGTGGAAATCGACGCAAAAATAACAGTCAGTTTAAGCTATTCATCTGGTAAATATATGGGGGGGGAGCAGTAATGCAGTATATTATACATAAGAATTTAACACTACAGTATTTTTCTGATACATTTTTCTTTTTAAGCAATGTAAGAATGAATTTAAATACTTGAACATTTTCAGCTTTAGGCAGTAAACTAATAAAAGCAATGTTCTGTTTTTGTTAATTTTGATATTATGTCCATTGTTCATAAACTGGTAAATTTTGATGAATCTGTGTGTAACGATTTCCATAGAACTGAAGATCAAATTCTGAAAGGTTTGTTAAAATGAAATCTCATTAACTATATTTGTACTATATGATACCACCTTAAAAAAATTGTTTTAAAGAAATGCTGTGTTTTAAAATCTGAAGTATTCAGTATTCATAAAAGTGAAGATTTTATAGTGAAATTTTTACTTTTTTGGCTTAAAGTCATTTTACTAATATTATTAAAGCATGTTTTCGCTTTTTAAAGTACTTAAGTCAGAATCACCATTTTCAGTTTGTCCGGCATGGCCGTGGCGTCACGGATTTTACGTGCACCAGCTAATGGGAGCTGGTGCACGTAAAATATAGATCCGTGGCACGCGATGAACGTTTTGATCGTCCGCCATCTCTCTGGTAGTTAAGTCGAGCGATGGCGATGACTGCCCTTTTTTTCAGCATTGGGCAGCCTATCCAGTTGTTCTAGCATTCTTCCATTTTTCAGCAGATGTTCGTGCTGTTAAAAATAATCGTGACAATTTTTTTACGGGAAATGACGTGCTAAAAAGTAAAGGATTCTCGTGGAGCTATGTCACCCGCAACTATTTTTATAGAAATCAAATCTATTCTTCGTGACTGGCAACAGTCAAAACGTCAGAGCTTGGTGTTTCCCAGAGCGGGAACACTGCGCGTTAAAGGGTTGACTAGGAATTCCCCTTAAAATTTTCTATTTTTTGACTGAATTGTATTTTGACTACATTGCTTTTTGTATTATTTACATATTACTTTTTTATTATAGTATTAATTATGTTATTCTTTTACAGTTGACAGATCAAGCATTGGCTAAGTCGTCCACATGGCATCTCTCAACTCGGACTTATTGGCAACAGCCCTTGCAGAATCAGGCATTGAGCTTGATAATTGTGGCAACGATTTTGTGGAAAATGCAGCTCCAGAACTGCCATCTCAACCAGTGAATTTTAATTACATGCAGCCGATGGCTACAATTCAAAACCCTGGGCAAGGATCTCAATTTCAACAAATCATCATGGTCGGTCCAAGTCTTCCAAACAATGACAAAAAGTTTGCTGTCATGATGAGACCTGACATGTTTAATGCAGCAGCTACAAAGGGTATGCCCCAAAATCCCACGATGAAAGTGGTTGCTGCTGGAATGCCACATGAAGCAACTACAAAGGGTATGTTCAACCAGCCAGCTCAACCAGTGAATTTTAATTACATGCAGCCGATGGCTAAAATTCAAAACCCTAGGCAAGGATCTCGATTTCCACAAATCATCACGGTCCGTCCAAGTCACGGTCCGGCCCCAGGTACGAAGGGTATGCCCCAAAATCACACGATGAAGGGGTTTCCTGCTGGAATGCCAGATGACTACAATACGAAAGATATGAACCCAAATTTTATGAATGGAGGTGACAATGTGTCTCGAAACATGGCTACAATTTCAAACCCTAGGCAAGGATCTCAATTTCGACAAATCATCAAGGTCCGTCCACGTCTTCCAAACAATGACAAAAATTTTGCTGTCATGATGAGACCTGACATGCTTAATGCAGCAGCTACAAAGGGTGTGCCCCAAAATCCCACGATGAAAGTGGTTGCTGCGGGAATGCCACATGCAGAAAATACAAAGGGTATGTCCCAAAATCACACGATGAAGGGGTTTCCTGCTGAAATGCCAGATGACTACAATACGAAAGATATGAACCCAAATTTTATGAATGGAGGTGACAATGTGTCTCGAAACATGGCTACAATTTCAAACCCTAGGCAAGGATCTCAATTTCGACAAATCATCAAGGTCCGTCCACGTCTTCCAAACAATGACAAAAATTTGGCTGTCATGATGAGACCTGACATGCTTAATGCAGCAGCTACAAAGGGTGTGCCCCAAAATCCCACGATGAAAGTGGTTGCTGCGGGAATGCCACATGCAGAAAATACAAACGGTATGTCCCAAAACCATACGATGAAGTGGTTTGCTGCTGAAATGCCACATGCAGCAACTACAAAGTGTATGTCCCAAAATCATACGATGAAAGGGTTTGCTGCTGGAATGCCACATGACTACAATACGAAAAGTATGAACCCAAATTTTATGAATGGAGGTGACAATGTGTCCCGAAATATGATGATTCTGACTAATACGCCCCAAAGAATGGAAGCTGAAGAAGGCGAGGAGGAAGAAGAAGAATTAATGAGGGCTGAAACTTACGCTGATTACATGCCATCAAAATTAAAAATTGGTATGAGACATCCCGATCCTGTTGTTGAGACAAGCTCTTTATCAAGTATTCTACCTCCCGATGTTTGGTACAATTTGAGTATACCAGAGGAAGTAATTGACAGAGGATTTCTTTCAGCTTTGCAGTTAGAAGCTATTACATATGCTTGTCAAAAGCACGAAACAATTTTACCAGATGGAACACGTGCTGGATTTTTAATTGGTGATGGTGCTGGTGTTGGTAAAGGTCGAACTCTTGCTGGAATTATTTATGAAAACTATCTTCTTGGTCGAAAAAGAGCCATATGGCTCAGTGTATCTAATGATTTGAAATATGATTCAGAAAGAGATCTTAAGGATATTGGTGCTGGTAAGATACAGGTTCACTCCCTCAGTAAATTGAAATATGAAAAAATTTCTTCTTCGACTAATGGAAGTGTGAAAAAGGGAGTGATATTTGCTACATATTCTTCCCTTATTGGTGAAAGTCACTCTGGTGCAAAGTATAAAACCAGGTTGGAACAACTTCTTCATTGGTGTGGAGATGATTTTGATGGTTGTATTGTTTTTGATGAATGTCACAAAGCTAAAAATCTTTGCCCAGCAGGTTCGACTAAACCAACTAAAACTGGCTTAACGGTTTTAGAATTACAAAGTAAGCTTCCTAAAGCAAGAGTAGTTTATGCTAGTGCCACTGGTGCGTCAGAGCCCAAAAACATGGCTTATATGACTAGGCTTGGTTTGTGGGGAGAAGGAACTCCTTTTAAAGAATTTAATGATTTCATATCTGTTGTAGAAAAACGAGGTGTAGGTGCTATGGAGTTAGTAGCTATGGATATGAAACTTAGAGGATTGTATATGGCAAGACAATTGAGTTTTTCTGGTGTAACCTTCAAAATAGATGAAATTCCATTGAGTACAGAGTTTGTTAATATGTATAACCAATCTGTTGCCTTGTGGGTTGAAGCTCGAGCAAGATTTGCTGAAGCTGCAGAATTAATGAAAGGAGATGCTAGAACCAAGAAAACCATGTGGTGCCAATTTTGGGCTTCTCATCAGCGATTTTTTAAATATCTTTGCATAGCTTCAAAAGTTAGACACGTTGTCTCAACTGCGAGAGAGGCTATAAAGGACGGTAAATGTGTTGTTATTGGCTTGCAGTCTACTGGCGAAGCAAGAACTCTAGAGCAGTTAGAAGAAGCTGATGGAGAGTTATCTGACTTTGTATCTACCGCTAAAGGTGTATTTCAGTCCTTGGTAGAAAAGCAATTTCCTGCTCCTGATCATTTGAAAACTATGAAATTGCTTGGTCTTGATACTCCATCTTCTGGAGGAGGAAAAAGAAAGGCCTTAAAGCGTCCAGATGGAAGTAGTTCTGAAGATTTCAATCCCAGTGGCGGAAGTGATTTTGAGCCTTCAGGTGATGAATCTCCTGAAGATGTTGAAAGTGATGACTTTGATGCTTCTTCCGGATCAGATTCCGAAGGAGAGTATAACCCATTTGCATATGAGTCTGACAGTGATGGTCCATGGGCATCACAGAGAAAGAGAAAAGGTAAAAAGAGAAAAAATAAAGGAAGCCATAGTTCTAAAAGGTTAAAACAGTCCCCCAATCCTCTTGCTACAAATGATGCTGCTGAAAAAGCATCTGCAATGAAAGCTGACTTATTGGAAAAAATAGAACGGTTAGGCGAACTTTTACCACCTAACACTTTAGACCAACTTATTGATGATTTAGGTGGAACTGAGAATGTTGCTGAAATGACAGGTCGAAAAGGAAGAGTTGTTAGTAATGATGGTAATATTCAATATGAATCAAGATCTGAAGTAGATGCACCTCTTGAGACCTTAAACATAATAGAAAAACAACGATTTATGGATGGTGAAAAGAAAATTGCCATTATATCAGAAGCTGCAAGTTCTGGCATTTCTCTCCAAGCTGACCGAAGAGTTAAAAATCAAGCAAGGAGAGTACACATCACATTAGAATTGCCCTGGAGTGCTGATAAAGCAGTTCAGCAGTTTGGTAGAACACATCGATCAAATCAAATGAATGCTCCCGAATATTTATTTCTGATCTCTGATTTAGCCGGTGAAAGAAGGTTTGCATCCATTGTAGCTAAGAGACTGGAAAGCTTAGGGGCTCTTACACATGGTGATCGCAGAGCAACTGAAAGCAGAGATCTCAGTCAGTTTAATATTGATACTAAATATGGTAGAACTGCTTTAGAAAGTGCAATGCGAGCTATTATGGAACATGATGTTCCCCTCGTAAATCCACCTTACAAAAATTTCTTCTATGAAGTAAGAAAGGCTTTGGTCGGTGTAGCAATGATTACTGAAGATCCATCCGGTAATCAGACATTAGAAAAAGACTATAATAATATGAGCAAATTTATGAACAGGATACTTGGTCTTCCTGTTGAGCTTCAAAATACTCTTTTCAAATATTTTACTGATACGTTAGATGCTGTCATAGCTCAAGCTAAAAAAGGTGGACGCTATGACTTGGGTATTCTTGATTTAGGAACAGGAAGTGACCTCGTCAAGAGGGTGAAAGTGGATTCCTTTATGCAGGAACATGCTACAGGTTCAGCAAAAATAGAATTACACACAGTTTTAGTTGAAAGAGGCTTAAGTTGGAAATCTGCTCTTGAAAAGTTAGAGGAATGTTCTGGTGAAGATGAAGGGTTCTATCTTTCTTCCCAAGTAAGAAATAACCGCAAAACAGCCATTTTAGCTGTTTCTGACACAGGACGCTCAAAAAGCACCAAAGGTGGAAAGCTTTTCCGTGTTTATCGACCAAACACCGGCCTCCAGGCTAAACAAGAAACTCTAGTTGAATTAAAATCAAAATACAAAAAGGCAACTAAAAAGGATGTTGAAGAGCACTGGAAAGAGAACTACGAAGCATCTGCTACACTTTGTAGCCATATATATTGGTATGGGCAGTGTAGTAGGAAAATAGCGGGTGCTTTATGTGAAGTTGGTCTCCGCCAAAGACAGTACTATGTTCTAAGTGGATCAGTCCTTTCTGTTTGGACCAAGATTGAAAGTATCCTATCAGCACATCATGGCACTCAAAACGCCAAACTGCAAGTTGTTCGACTAAAAGTTGAGGATTCAAGAATTGTTGGTTGTATTATTCCCGGTGATGTTATGAATGCGTTAAAGAAAATGTTGGCTAAAGATACAACCAAAGTTGAAGCAAGAAGAAGCATTCCATGGTGATGATGATATTAAAGAGGAAGATGAGGGTGAATATTTTTTTTTAATATCTCACTCTGTGTGGGAGTGATCATTGTGAAATAACTCTAAAACTGAAACAAAATTTCAAGAGTGGCATTGATTTAATTGGAAAAAAATTATGCTTCTCTTTATCAATGCTGAAAGCACACGGAAGTAAAGTAATTTATGCAGTATTTTATCTATACAGATAAATTATGTATGGCTGCAGTGGTGCACCCAAAGGGAAAGTCAGAAATCTGGACTCTTCTCATCAGTTATGGTTTGATACGATCAACAATTAATTCTTGATCCAACTTTTAATTTACTTGAAGAATTGATAACATTCTGATTTAACAGTAAAAATGATTTTTTAACAAGGTCATCATTAAAAATCAATTCTGCATTGTTAGCATTAGAACATTTTTCTTATAATATTAAACCATGTTGAAATTCCATGTATCACAATTTTTAAAAATGTCTGATCATAATTCATCTAAATATTTTGTGCTCTTAAAAGATGTGAAATTAATGTGTAATAAAATTTAATGTTGTGCTTCAGAATATGAAGAACCATTTTATGCGATACATTTTTAGTTATGTGCTCAAGTTCTATCTATTCTGATGTTTTCATTTTCACAAATTGCAATGTAAATTAGAAATTTCAATAAAAATATTTTAATCTCAAAGCTGTTGTTTAGTTAGTGATTAATCGGGTAATCTTTTAAAATTTTTTCTTTAAAAAGTATTCAGTAAGCAATAATTTGAGTCTCTTTAAGTAAGAAATTGATATTAATCATTTAGGTAATGTTTTGTAAACTTTAAAAAATCCTTTTAGCTTTTAATTGTGTTTAGACCCTTCTCTCACGTATTCAGATATTGCTAAAAGAATCATTCTAAAAATTTTAAGAATATTATTAGGCTGTCTCAAAGTTGTTGTTCAGCTAGTGATAAAAATTTTCTTAGTTGTATTAAATTCAATACAGAGGCAATAATTTGAAAGCCACTTTAAAAGAGAAATTGTTATTTTCATTTAGGAAATATTTTGTAAACATTAAATAAATCTTTCTGCTTTTAATTGTGTTTTGACGTTTCACATGTTCAGGTATTGGCAATAAAATCATTCTGAAATTTTTAAAAATATTAAATAAAACAATATAAATATTAAAAGAGCCTCTGGAGTAGTTAAAAAGAGAAAGTAATGTGATTGCAAGGCATTTTGAACCACAACACCAGTGGTGCCATATTCATTAAACTTAATTGATAAATATTGACAAAGAAGTTGCCACAACTGTACAACAATTTATTCCTAGAAGTTTAAAGAGCAGGGAAAATGCAGTTGGTCACATTACTGTAATTAGAGACTATAGCTTCCCCAGCTATTACGCCACGAGATGTAAATGCAAAAATTATGGGCAGGTTGGTTAGTACAAGTCTTTGATTTGCTAAAATTGCAAACTTTCATTTGAGTACCTTATGTAGTCAGCTATCTTAGCATTTTTATCTTTTAATTTTAAAATTTTAGCAGATTCAGCAGTTCTACAAACGTTTAAAAAATCTTTTAAGTGTTTCTTTAGAGATGGAGGAAAAAGAAAGAAAGAAAAAACAGTCTTGGATATGCTGAATTTCCGAACATTCGCGGGAGTGCCTCAAATAGTGAGCGATTTTAGTAATTTTTTTCCAAAATTTGGGAATTTTATCGCATTTAGCACTTTAAAATAATCTTCAGGCTCCCCTGGAAATACAGAAAAATAAAAGAAGAAAAGAAAACAAGGTTTGTACAAGTTATACATTTGATAAAACAACCGAACTTTTTTTCGAGTATCTCAATCAGATTTTTTTTTTTTTTTAAATTCTGAATTTTAGCAAATCTAGCACTTGTACGAAAGCTTGAAAAAAATATCGCGAAATGTATATTGAATGATTGGGGGGGGGGGGGGGGTTCTTAAAAATCCTGGATTGCTAAAATTCTGAATTTACTGAATCTGAAAATACAAATGCTAAAATGTACAAGTGCTAAAATTCAGAATTTTAGTACTTCTACGAACGCCTGAAAAAATAAAATCTCGAAGTGTACATTGAGTGATTGGGGAAAAAGGAAGGTTTCTTACACATCCTGGATTGCTAAAATTCTGAATTTTAGCAAATTTAGCACTTCTACGAAAGCTTGAAAAACAAAATCTCGAAGAGTATAATGAGTGATTGGGAAAAAAAGAAGGTTTCTTATAAATCTTGGATTGCTAAAATTCGGAATTTTAGCAATAAAGGAGAGAGTGGTTGCTAAAATTCGGAATTTTAGCAAATTTAGCACTTGAACGAACGCTTGGGGGGAGGAAAAAAAGTGTGCATTGAGTGATTGGGAAAAAAAGAAGGATTCTTACAAATCTTGGATTGTTAAAATTCGGAATTTTAGCAAATTTAGCACTTGAACGAACGCATGGGGGAAAAAAAATGTGTGCATTCAGTGATTGGAAAAAAAAGAAGGTTCTTTACAAATGCTGTATTGCTAAAATTCTGAACTTAAGCACTTGTACGAACACTTGAAAAAATAAAATCTCGAAGTGTACATTGAATGATTGGGGAAAAAAGAAGGGTTCTTACACATCCTGGATTGCTAAAATTCGGAATTTTAGCAAATTTAGCACTTTTACGAAAGCTTGAGAAACAAAATCTCGAAATGTATATTGAATGATTGAGGGGAAAAGAAGATTTATTACAAATCCTAGATCGCTAAAATTCGGAATTTTTAGTAACTTTAGCGCTTGTGCGAACGCTTGAAAAAAATAAATAAATAAATAATCTTGAAGTGTCCCTAGAGATAATAGGGAACGGGGGGGGGGCGGCAGGCAGGGGCGTACCTAGAGGAAATTTTCAGGGAGGGTCCAAAAATTTCGGAGGGGGCCCAAACGGTGAAAAAGAGATAATTTTCCACAAAAAGACTTCATCATTATTATTTTGGTAACAAAAATTGAAATTTCGGGAGGGGTCCGGACCCCTGGACCACCCCCCTGGGTACGTCCTTGGGGACAGGTTTCGCACAAGTCTTGGATTTGCAAAAATTCCGAACTTCCTCTGGAGTAGCTCGATTTGAGGAATTTTAGCAAATTCAGCCCTCGTACGAACCGCATTTAAAAAAAAAAAAAAAAAAAAAAAAAAAAAAAAACTTTCAAGTGTGTCTGGAGAGAGTGGTAAAAAATGTAATAAAATAGCGTTCTTACAAGTTTAGGATTTGCTGAAATTCCGAAACTTCTCTCAATTGTAACGGAAATACTTAAATAGTTTAAAGTTTGTTTCTTTTTTTTTTTTTTTTTTTTAAGTTTGGAATTTTAGCAAATTTAGCATTACCTTGAAAAGCGATCATCATCTCAGGACTTTTAAACATTACAACAGTTTTAAGAACAAACCAATGACGCTAAATACTCGAAAACATTAATGATGCTTTTTTCAAACAATACATTATGGACTGACACTGGCAGTAAAGCTGTATGTGTCATGCAACTATCAGAAAGAATTCATAAGAACAAAAATTGTCTTCCAAAATGGACCGAAGATTTAGCCGTTTAGAGAAATATTGCGAAATTCCGTATGTGCAGCATTTCTTCCTGATGGTTTCGTAATTCCAATAGGTTGATTGCTTGCGCCACTTCACAGTACAACCAGTAAGGAAATACTCTACATTTTTTCAAGTCCCTCGCACATTTAAATTTTTTAAGGGGACCGGGTAAGCCCTATCTCCGCCATGTTAAATTCATTAACTTTATGTACCTTTTTCTCAGAAATGGTGAAAGATAATGGTACAAAATTTTAACAGCAGTTAGAATAACATATTTTACATACTTTAACGGGTCAGTTTTTTTTTTTTCTAAATAAAAATTTAAAAATATTATTAATTTTTTACTGAAAATCACTTTAAAATTTGCATTTTTGATAGAATATTGCTGCCTAAAATGAATAATTCTCAATATATTAACAAACTGCCATGTTAAAGTATGTAATATAATATGATATATCAGTCATGAAAAAAATGAGTTCATAAGTTTAATAGATATTGAGAAAAAGGTACACGGATCTGTAAAATCCATGGTTTTGAGTAAATCCGGTTTGAAGATCTTTAGATAGCGTATAAACTATGAAGTGCCTTGGGGAAATATAACAATTTCTAATACTTCTGTTTTTCAGATAAACAAGTGCCATATATTGTTAAAAAGATAAAATTTTAATGTATTTAATGCAATGAAAAAATAATAATTGATTTTTTGATCGAATTTTGCGTACCTGGTCCCCTTGCAGCTGTTCAAAGGTTGCAGGATTTTAAAGTAGAACAGCCTTAACCCTTTTTACGCGCAGTGTCCTCACCGTGAGGACACAAAACTTTGACATTTTGACTGTTGTCAGTCCTCACCATGGCACAGTGGTTATGCCACTGAAAATGGTAGATGGCCGAATTGTAAAGTTCCCGGGTTCGGATCCCATCGTGCGGCTGTCGATCTAACGGTCTGGAGTTTTGGTAGGTTTTCTCCAGATGTAACGCGAATACGTGTTAGAACCCCTTAGAAAGTCCTCCTAGCAAGGCACCCCCCTTGGCAGATCACCCTAGTGTAGCGTTGCCATAAACACACACACGCTTGACTGTTGTCAGTCACGAAGAATAAATTTGACTTCTATAAAAAATACTTGAGGGTGACTTAGTTACACGAGAATCCTCTACTTTTTAGCACATTCGACTGAGCTCAAATTGGGTATATATGTTATAAACCACCATCGTTAAGACCGGTATTGATTTTGATGTGTATAGGACTTATAGTTTTTCTACAGGGCTACGACAAAGATTTCTTTTACATTATGGCCTATGAGGGAAATTCTTGAAAGTGCGCTAGCGTTTAAACGGTGCATTCGATTGAGCGTCAGTTTGGTATATATGTTTGAATTATTCATCGATTAAAGTTTATTTAAATGCTTGGTAATGATCTTAATCGTAAGTGTAGGAAAGTCGAGTGGAGTCAGTCCAGATTTTTTGTTTTGAATCTTTACTATGATAATTAGCGAATAACTTTCTATTAACAAACAAATTAATAAAGAAATAAGCTGCGAATTACATAAATAATTCGAAGAGGGGAAAATTTTTTTGCGAGAAGGGTTGGAGTAAACTGCGACTTCTGTTGCTACCTCACGAGAAGATGGTGTTTCGGGAACTACAATAATATCCCGAATTTATACGATAGGTGGGATCGAGCGATAACAGTGTAAGTCGAAGGAACGTAAATGGGGGTATAATTTCGCATATAAATATGCACATTCAAATTAATTTTAACTGGACCGGACTAAAGATAACAATAATTTAAAAAAATATATTTATATGGGGGCTAAAGTCCCCCCCCCCTCCTGAAGCTGGAGAGTTGGGACCTGAAAAGCTTTAAAAATTGGAAATTGACATTAACGAACTAGTAACTGGGGTCCCCCTTACCTATGGCCTTGAATATGAATAACAAATTATATTATTAAAATTGCAAAGCAATGTTATTTTGGAACTATAAAAAAGACGCATCGACCAAATTTCAAAATCGCGTAAATCGAGGCGTTACTGTATTTTCATTGGTGTATCAAGACCATAGATTGTTTTTCTTTGGCACATTTTCAAGGAGAGGATTATGGTGCTGCCATCTGGTAGATGCAATAGAAGGAAATATTTTCCTGTATCAGGAGCAATCGCCGTCACAGGGCTTTTGAGCAGCATAAACAACAGTGGCGGCTCGTGGGATACAGCAAGTACAGCCGGGCTGCACTTGAAATTATCAGAACATACTTTAAAATAATTTATTCTATTAACTTTCTTAAATTCAGATTAGAATTATGGAATTCCTATGGTAAATTTTAAAAAAATCTCAAAAAGAAAAAAAACGTATTGTAGTAACGGCCGGATCGCTCATTCAGAAAAAAAAAAACCTTTAATCTTCCCGCAATTCAACTGCGAAAGTCGTTGGTACAGCCCTCAGCGCTGATTAAGAAATTGGCAGCACCGTTGCCATAGTAACGAGTACATAAGCAGTTTCTTCAGCTTAGGATAGCATATGGTGTTTTAGCTTAGCCACAGCCGAAGAAAGGTTTTCTGTATTTTGCAGCACTTGTGAATTCGACGAAGTGATTGGCTCGGACGTGAAGTGAGGGAAAGAATAAAGACACAGAATATATGTTCAAGCCCAGCGTTTCTCAACCTGAGGGGGACGCGCCCCTCACAGAACGTTTGCAGGGGGGGGGGAGAAAAACTATAGAGCAAGTAGTGATGCATGTTTTTAAAAAATCATCTTATTTATTCTCATTTTTACTCAAAAATATATCCATTTTCGCTTAAAATGTTCATTATTAAAGATTAAAAAACTCAATGTATGCTGAAAAATGTGAGGGGGGGGGCACGACGTTAAAAGGTTCAGAACCGCTGTTCTAGCCCATTCTAACGGAAACAATAGGTTTTCTCTTTTTTTTTTTTTTGTCTGGGAAGGTTGAAAGTTTTTAGCTTTATTTGTTACTATGCCCATGTGTTATTGGAATCTATGATTTAACTGTTTTGAAACATGGAGCCCCGTTATTATCCAGTTTGCGTCTTGTTTGAAACTCCGTTTAACACATGGAAAGAAGATAATAAACGACAACCACTAAAAGAAAATAGACCGACACCAAAATTGTCCATTCATAAGAAAAAAGCAGGTTCGTCTCAGCATGGTCGTAACTTCCTTTCATCATGATATGCACTATTCTCGTGGCTATGGGGCAGTTTTTATTTACAAAAAATATGTTTTGTTGGCCGTGTTTAATCGTTGAGATAAAAAAGAACGTTTGGAATGGTACTGGATAGGATGGATTAACCACCATCACACGAGCACGTCAAACACATGAAAGCTCAATCTAGCATTTAAAAAATTCTTTAAAATTTAAGGAGTTGATAAGAAGTGGGACCTAAATTGCTGATGCATTAAAGGAAAACTCTCGACTTTATATTGCTGAATTTATCAAGAAGGTAAGCCTGAATAGACGCTTCATGCAATTACCCATCAAAGCAGTATTGTTTTTAAGTAAGCAAAAACTGGCATTAAGAGGACATGGCGAGCATGAAAATTCTTTAAACATGGGGAATTTTAAAGAGCTTTTAAAATTAATGATATCTGAATTAAAACAACGCCTTTTTATGAGGACATCACTGACTGATTTGCAAGTTTAAAAGAAAGGAGGATTGATTAGACTTATAAAAAATAAGTAAGTTTTCTTCTTCTTTTTTTCTTTCTCCTTTTCTTCTCAAATTATCATTACAAAAGAAAATTCTCAGGAAACTTCGAATTAGACACGGATTAATGCAATTTTGAGGATAGCAGCGGCTGGTTGAAATTTATGTCCATTTTATGGAAGTAAAATAGGATCTCTTACATTTTTATGTAATTTCTTTTTTTTTTTTTTTTTTTCTTATCCTGGGTGAAGGCTTAATCCGCCAGCTTTCGAATTCAGTAACAAAGATTTTCCATTCCTGTCCGGAGGAAGGGGGGGGGGGGGGGTCATATGTTTCCGGCTGCACTAACATTTTTTACCACGGGCCGCCACTGATAAACAAACCAATGATGTTAAACACAGAAAATTAATATCGTTTCTTCACCCAATGCACTGTGGACTAATATTTACAGTAAAAATGTTCAAAAATCCGATTAATTTGATTTTTTTTACACCCTGTTCATGACAATTTATTAGACAGCAATATTTACTCCAAACAACAATCCAGTCTCCATACCACTAAATTATCTTTCTTGTCAATATAATACATTAAATTTAAAAACAAAAAGTAGTATTAAACCTTTGTACACAACACTGACTTTAGCAGACAGGTGGCTAACCTTTCCTGCAGGCCGAAATTCAGAAAACAGTGTAACACTCCCCCCCCCCTCCCCCGAGTGGCACAGACTTTTTTTTTGGGGGGGGGAGGTAGGTAAAGTAAGTTTTAACAACATTGTTGTTTTCTAGCAGATAATTTCTAGCTAAAACATTTCCCAAATCTTAACAATCTTTTAAAAAATCAAGAAATGTATTTTAAAAAATACAACTGAAAATAAAACATATTTACCGCATAATTCAGAAATATATTAGTTTAGTGGGACTTATGACTTAGTTTTTAAAAACTAGGTATCAATACTGATCTTGATCAATCTGATAAACTCGATTCCTGTTAGAACACACACACACACACACACACACACACACACACAAAAAAAAAAAAAAAAAAAAAAAGCATCACAGTCTCGACCAGCACTTGGGAGGATGTATACTAAAGGAAGCAAAATCTGCCATGACTCCAATGTTCTCTGTATTCTAATAAAACCTCTGGGTGTGCCTATAGAGGAGGCAGGTTTTTCATCTGGAATTTGTTCAAAATTAGGAGACCATTCAAAAGAGGTAGCATTGACCTGCCTACTAGTGCCCCCATAATCATGAAATGAGCAGCTTCTCTGACCCTCGTAGAAGTCAAGCCTACAGTAGACTTCTGATCTGGCCATTAGGAAGAAAAAATTCTGAGGTTATTGCTACATGCACTAACAGTTATCCAAATGGAAATCAGTAATTCATGTTCTCACTTGCAATTTGATGTGCTTCATGCTAAAAGTCTATTCAGATTTACACGTGTTTTTTAATACCAAAGCATTTTTGTGGAAAGCAGGATATTTATCCTTGTCCAAATATATTTTTAGACCTCTTCCCAACCAACCTAATGCAATTTTCCCTTTAACTATGCTTCAAAATGCATATCACTGTGTTCCATTTGTAATCCTCTTAGTAATAAATTCAAATGTTATTTCAAATGCTGTGAATTTTTTTTTTTTTTTTTTAAATCCTAGAATTTGTTCATACATTCAAAGTCAAGTCAGATATCAAAGAAATTCCAATTAATTTCCACCATGTTGAAATGAGATCTGATTACAAAGACAATGTAGGAAACAGAGTGAAGTTGTGTTTTCATTTTTCTTCCACTAAGCTTCATTTGAAAGGCAGAAGATTAATAATTTTTTCCATATCGGACAAGCATCAAGATCATTTAGGTAGCTAGTTATATTTAGGTAGGTATAGGTTCATTTAGGTAGCTAGTATATAGTAGATGTCAAACTCTAGACTACTCTTTGTTAAGAGTAAAGCTACACAAGGACTGTCAGTCTAAGGGGAAGATGCCTTGGGCTGAGGACTTTAAGGACCAGACTACTTTTATGTGTGTGTGACTTGTTCTCAAACATTTATATATACCTTTGCCTTTCTTGCAGCAAATTACTCTTTTCAACATATAGTACGTGTTATAACTCATTTCTTCTTAAAATATAACATTATTGCATTCAGATTCACAGATTCCAGAAAACTACAGTACTCATAACAATTCGACTTCTTTGTGAAGTTTATAGTTTTATGAAGGATTTCGTAATAAGATCCACTTTGAGGGAACATAAATTGTTCAGATTAATAACGAATTCAAATTTGCCAATTACCAATCTTTGAAGGTCTGATTTTCAATATTATTTTTTAAACCTTCCCAAAGATGGAGCACCATCCGTTTGCAAGTCAAAAAAAAAAAATAAATAAATAAATAAATAAATAAATAAAAAATAATAATAATAATAAATTGTTCAGGTTTTTAATTAACGGCAATTCATGTTGATGTATTCACCTCTAAAAATATCTTGATTTAGTAGTAAGTCTTAAATTCATCGTAGCATCAAAATAGCTTTATCTTTAAGAGGCACTGCACGGGAAAAGGGTTTCCACCACCATCTCAGAATTTCAAGAACTTTTCTTCTTGTGTTGCCTTACCCAAGGAAAGAACAAATCTGAAATATTTTTGATTTACCTCTTTTAGTTTTGGAGTTATGGGGGGTCAAAGTACCCCAGAAGACTGACGAAGAAATAATTTAGGGCCATTTTTGCCACTTTATTGTGTCGGCTGTGACTGGCTCTGAGGTGCTTCAGAGAATTTTTTCTTTTTATCTGATAATAAACCTTTAATATTGAACATCTCAAATTGAAAATTCATTCAAAAATAGTGAGAGAACCAAAGTACCCCCAATTTCATAAAAAATACAGTTTTTAAGAATGCTTTAAACCTTGGCTATGACGTGATAAAGAAACATTTTTTGCACAGTGCATCTTCATATAAAGTGAATTCTATGCTAAAAAAATTTAAAGCCCCCCCCCCCCCCCTGTACGCGGGGCTCCAAACATGGTCCTTAATGCTACTTTATGCAATTTAGAAGGATTGGTATAGCCAGCGTCGACTTCTGACATGAGAACTATTGGCATGGAGATGTAGTATCAACATAGTATTTTCATATTATGAAAAAACATTTTTTGAAGGTACGACTGTTTCCAAGAAAAATCCCAAAAAGTACCACCCTATTTGGGACATTCCACTGGCACGCATGGGGCATTTCGGCGTTACTTTTAGAAGTTTAATCGACTGTAGCAGTACTGGAAATTAACTTATCCTGCATAGATCACAATTATATCCTCAGGCCCGTCGCTAGCGGGTGTGCAGCGCACAAAGGCGCCAAGGTAAAGGGGGCGCCGAAACGACTGAAGAAGAGTTTAGCGAAAAATTAGCATTTTTCGAAAAAAAAAAATCAAAAAGAAAATTTTTTGCTGTTTACAAGAATTTGTACAAAGCAGTGCTGTATACAAATTCTTGTATACAGCACTGCTTTGTTAGCATCCCCCCCCCCCCATCTCTTAGGCCAGCGTTTCTCAACCTGTGGGGCGCAGAGCGTTTTGCAGGGGGGGGGGTGAGAAAAGCCAAAGAGCAAGTAGTGATGCATGTTTTTAAAAAATCATCTAATTTATTCTCATTTTTACTCAAAAATATATCCATTTTCGCTTAAAATGTTCATTCAAACTTTACTGATAACATTACTTTGTAGAAAGTTCGACTAAATGTTCATTTTTGTAGATTAAGAAACTGAATGTCTACTGAAAAGTGTGAGGGGGGGGCGCCACCGTAAGTTAGCCTTTGCTGGAGAAGGGGGGGCGGTGACGTTAAAAAGCTGAGAACTGCTGCCTTAGACGAAAACCTTCTCCGAGTTTCCTCAAACTTGTCTTTCAGTGCTATCCAGAAGGTGAAGTTTACTGATATGTGATACCATACTTACTATGGTGATGATATGGATGGTCGTTTTCAGATTCCTTCCCATTCATGGGCGTCTGCCTGAGGTCCTAATGTCCCATTTACATTCAGCCCTTCCCACTTCTTCTTTCGCTGCAACTTTTTTTCCCGGAAATACTTCTGCGTCAGCTCCAAAAGCAGTGAGTGTTTACATTCACCTGTACTCGCCTTCTCCTGTATCTAGTTTTCTACTGTACTTCCCTCCTCCTCCCTTAAAAATCCCCTGAAGGGGTATCGTGCCGGGCAAAGAGGTCAGCAAGAAAGGTCATGGCATAAGCAGGACGAGAGAGGGTTTACACTCCTGTTACTGCCATTTCTCGCGCTCGCTGCTGTGAAAGTGGGCTGAGTGTAAACGAGGGGTGAGATGTTGCAGAGAGAAGCACTGTTGCATTTGTTGATGGGAGGGGCTCATCTTGGGCTTTCCCGCACTTCAGTAGTAAAATAATACAAAAAAGTTCAGTTTTGACACTAATTGACTATACCGACGGCTTGGTGAGAGGCAATCCTGGAGTCCATGATGACAAATGCAAATCTGGGAATGGACATGGACCCAAAAGGGGCGCAAAGAGAAATAAATTTTATATTTTTTTCTAATCGAAGTTGCCTGGTACGTAAATGAGTGCTCATATAGAAAGGTAGATCGTGCCCCATCCTTAGGTGTTTCTGAAGTTAATATTTTTTTTTTTTTGTTGTTGTTCTATACTGAATTTGTATTACTACAAGAACAGTCTGTAGTATTTTACAGCCTGATAAGAACATTTCCCTAATAGATACACTGGTATAGGCATGGGTCTCAAAATTTAAAATGCTTTACCAACCTAACAGAAAAGTAACATGAATTGGCGTTTAAATGCTAATTATTTTCTAAAATACATATATGCAATGTACTTTATTTGTATTACACATTTATTGAAATCCGAAGTATGGGATCCAAGGGAGGGCGATCTCTCTTCCCCTGAGCACGTTTAAAAATTTGCGGAGTTGCTGGGGAGTTTAACCCACTTTTGAACCCAGTTTTATTCTGTCTGCTCTCGTCATTGAAGAGATGCAATGGAGAAAGCTCTCCTTCTGTAACCAGTGTTGCTTCCCGGAATGGGTCATTAAATGCTTCGCCAGCACCCAGACCCAGCAGTTGCGAAATCGTTGACAGCATTCAAAGACTCACGCTGGGAAGTAAAACTAGTCACAGAATGGAAGAATTCTCTGTGATACTCATCTCTCCCCTCCTTCAAGCATTTCTGAATCCACTACTGATTAGCAATTTAACAAGTCGGGCCACTTTTAAATAACTTTCGATTCAGGTAGTTATTTACATTACATATTCAAAGAGACCCCCCCCCCCCACCCAAAAATAAAAAAATCTTAAAGGTAACATTTTGTTTTATTATGCATTTTGTATAGGTAAAATGAACTTTTTTAAAAATTAGAACAAACTGCAGCTGATTACATTGCTTTAGGGTAAAAGTTTGCTTTAATATACAACTTGCTTAAGTCAAATAAGCTTTATCATTAAAATTAGCCCTTTCAACACAATTTCTTTTTAAATATTCGTGACTGCATTCAAAATTAATGTAATTACTATTAACATTAATTTACTTATCTCCAATCGTATATAGAGTAGTAAATTATATTCGTCCTTTTTACAGCTACACTTTTTATAAAGAAGTAAAAGGAGTAGCATAGGTGGATACAACTGTAAAATAAAATAATAATTAATTTTATTGACATTTGAATAATTCATTTTAAATACACTTTTTATATTTTTGAAACAAGCCTATGTACTCAATACTAGTTACGCCTTCTCTTGTGTGAACTATGGCAGAAAAAAAGGGTTAAACTGACAGTTTCTGCCGCGTTAAACAAAGGAATTGTTACAATAGGTGACAGAACAAGATAATTCAAAGGACTATTATTATTATTACTGGCTGCGAACCCGTTCTCCGCACGGTAGGGAACGAAACTTTTTCGTACATGTATAATTCGAATTGATTCCAGTGATATGGAATCTAAAAATAAGCAAAATAATTAGACTCATGGCTGTTACTCATTAGTTATTCGTAAAGTTAGTATAAGTACTGACCTGAGACCATTGTAATATTATGACACAAAAAACTATGTTGGTGTCATTCGCGATCAGAAAAAGAAAAGCTTGACGGTTCCTTAAAATTTCTAACTTTCAAAATGTCACATTCCTACACCATACTCTTTTTTAGGTTTAAGTTATACAATTAATACCTTAGTTACAACATGATGTGGAGAACCGTTTTATTTTATAATTAAAGAGCTGTGTACCCGCTCTTCGCAAGGCAAGAAGAGAAAATTTTCCTAAAATGTGATCATAACTACTTGTGACAAAACAGATTCTCCAAGAAAAAAAAAAGTTCAGGTACACTCTTTTCTGTGGAAACTACCGCCGGATATATTAACGCGACTTAAAATTATTTAATGTTTAGTTAGCTGTGATCAGTGTTGTAGTCCTAAGAAAAAAAGTGGGGGGACGCTCATTTTTGACGAAATTTAACCTAAACTTATCGGATTCATTAAATGTAATTATTCCTTAAACAACCAATAAAACTAATTTAACCATCATTTGTTTCTTAATTAATTAAAATGAGCTCATTGTTAAATTATTGATTACTTGTTAATAATCTAAAGTAAGTCTTTTTGATCAACCGTGTAAGCTACTTAATTTGTTGTTGCGAACATGTATATCGGATTTGTGTGCTTGGCTCGAAGCCCTCGTATAAATCCTCGTCAGAAGAACAGCAGAAAGGGGTGGGTAGGGATGCCCTCCGTGGTGGTCTTTCTAAGGGGTCCTAACCCGTATTCACGCTGTTTCGGAAAAAAACCACGGAAAACTCCGAACTGTTACGGAAGCGCGATGGGAGCTACTTAATTTTTTTCCATTTACATTTGTCAACAATCCATTGTTGTTGTTGTTATTGTGAACACGTATAGCGGATTTGTGTGCTTGCCTCAAATTCCCACTTATAAATCCTCGTCAGAAAGACAACACAAGGGGGGTGCCCTCCGAACTTAGTAATAGCTGCCAACCACCATGGAATATATATAACCACTTTTTCTACATGATTTTTCCGCTTAAAATATAGCAAAATTTTTTTGCTGCATGCGCGAGCTGGTTACTATTTAAAAAAAATAATTAAAAAATATACTGTTTACAAAAAAATGGTTAATTATATTCCGTAGGCAGGAGATGCGCAGTTACTCAGTGTGCGTAGCGCCATCTGTTTGCAACAACAGCGTTATCCAACTTTCTAAGAGAAATGTCCCCTCCTATACATTTACCTTCGTGGTTGTAACGAAAGTTCCCGCCACTGCAAACTTCGTCAGCACACAGTTCTCGTTGGCATATTTGCTCATATTTTGTCAAACGATTTTTGGCATTTGAAAGAAAGAGGCTTACTTTATAACACTGTGTTGTGAAATCTGTAAAAAATATAGTTATCATTAAGTATAAGGTGTCTCAAATAGAACTATCACTCTAGAGGATTAGAACCATCATTTACTTCCAGTTGTGTTACAAAAAGTCAGCAACATAATATCAACGAATTATGAGTACAGCTTTAAGTACTATTGTTGTATCATGTGACACTGTGCAGGTTTGGTACCGAAAGTTCAAAAACAGTTATCTAAGGAGTTAGAAGTTAGTATTTCAGGCAGATATGGCGGAAAACTTTCGTTACAACGTAATATTTCATACGTGCCGTATGTTTTGCTTGTGACTCCGTTATTCTGATTATTCTTGTGACTCTGTTATTCGCCGTTCTGAGTTTCGAAAGGGGTTTAAAACTCGTTACATCAAAATGACGTATGAATTTCGCATGCGAAAATTCAGTTCTTTTAAAGTAATTTTATTTATTTTTTTTCAACTGGCAGCTATTCAGTTTTAGTTACTATGACGGCTAAATTTGCAAGCTTAATATAAAACGAAATCTTGAAGTACCTACTTTTGTATTCAAAATCCTTCTTTACATAAAAATTCGTAAAAAATCTAATTTTAAATATATTTATTTTTTTTAAATAATTTATATTTTTCCCCCGTTCTTCTTTTAAAAGTGGGCGAATTGTATGCTCCGTCTTTTGCTGAAATATAAAACAGTTAGGACGGATAGAATTCAAGATGCAGCAGTTTTAAAAATATTTTACGAAAGTCAGCGTCAAATTTAATTTTATTTGAAAAATTCCCAAAAATCTGAAAATTATGTTACACAGTCTGAACAAACAAGTTTTAAAAGAAAATTTTCTCTTCTATCCGATGATGTAAATTTCGTTTTCTTGCGAGTAATTACCGGCGTGATTACGTATTAAACGAGAAAAATTGCTAAAAATCGGACAAAACATAAAATAAAACATTTTCCAATTCGAATTTCAAAAAAATCGCTCCGAGGCGTGTTAGGATCTGTCTTAGTGAAGCCGTATGCTAAATTCGGTAGGTCTGCGAACCACCGTCTCGGCGCAATGCGATCGAGAGGCGCGTGCAAGAAGATCGGTGGTCACAAACTTACCTACCTACCTAGATACATTGTTTACTCTCGGATTTTATTATATAAGAAGATATATGTATTCGGCATAAACAAGCTTATTAATTCAACAATTTCATTCGAAATTTTAGAGAAATATAATGATTTGTTTATACTTATATCACAAATAAGCATGTTGTCTGATTGGGGTGAAAAAGAAATCGTAAAACATTTCAAAGACTTGCATTTAAAATTAATTGATGATATAGATGGCGAATTTCTTTTCGATGAACTAATATCGTTAAACTGTTTTTCAAATACCGTAATCTCGTTATGAATATATTTATCACTTCCAGTTACAGTCGCTTCCAAAGAACGAGGTTTTTCCAAATTAAATATTATAAAAATTATTTACTATCATAAATGAGACAAGAACGGGTGCCAAGTTTATCAATCATTTCAATAGAATATCAAGAATTTGAAAAAGTACACATAATTAATATAACTGAAGGGTTTGCTAGTGCAGAAGGCTTCTGCACTAGCAAACCCTTCTAGAAAAGTTTCACTATTAATAATAATAGTGCATGAAAAGTTTCACTATAAATAATACTAGTGCTTCTTTTTTAAAAAATCTAACTAAACCAGCTTATTCCAAGCAATACCAGCAATAATTATCAAACAATTAAATTTGCTACTGTAATTTTAAGTTTTTTACTCTTACGAAGAAATATTTTTACTCTGAATATATTTTTCTTACATATTAACAAATTTTAGATATGCAGGCAAAATTTTAGTACTCTTAAGGATATTAATTCTTTTTAAAGAATTTTAGCCATTATAATGTACTTTCGTGGTTTTCTTTGTGCAAACTGTTTTACAATTTTAGAAAGATCTAATTAGACAGTTGACCGACAAGAGTAAAAATACAGCAATTCTTACAGAAACTTTTTTTAAAATAAGTTTTTTATTATACCAGGCAAGAATGAGAAAATATTTCTTAAATTGTAATGCACAATAGTCATTTATAATACTTGATAGCCTTAAAAATCCCAATTCTCAATGCTTTTTGTAGTGCTCAACATTACATGAAAAATACATAATTTTTTACATAAGAATTTAAACGCGTGTGTGCACTTCTATCACATACGATTTATAAAGATGAAATTAGAATAACATAACTAAGCAGAGCTTATATTCTGTCCACCTTTTGTAAGAAGTGTGGGTCACTGGACAAAATTGAAATCCATTAAATTTGAGCTAACATATTGCAATGGTATATAGCAAACAAGAGACATTAAAAATGTATTTGCAGATTAATTTTAATCTAGCTAGTATATTTAATCTAGAACAATTGTATAATGGTATAATTGCTTTTAGGACATACTTTTCTGCAAAATAAACTGAGCTAAATAAAAAATAAATTAGTTGCTGATTTCAACTACAGTAAAAACTCAATACGATATTTAGGGGACTGAATAAAATTATCGTTCTAAATGGATGTATCTTTATATCGAGGAGAGATTATAGTGTACGGAAATTCTGCGGGACCACAAAATTTTATCATTATAGAGGAATTTACCATTGTATTGAATACAATTATAGTGAGGTTTTACTGTACATTATTACAGTGTATCAGTGACGTAGCCAAGAGTCAGGAGGGGGGGATCACATCAAATCTATTTGCTCAAGCCTGAAGAAAACTAAAACAAACTTAAAACATTCCAGTTTTTAATTGCCATGCTCCTTACACAAAAATAACAAGTTTTTGCTTCAAACTTGAATAAGAACATAAAACCAACATCACAAACTAGATCAATAAACAAAATATCTGAAATAAATACAGTCAAACTTCTTTGGTACATCCCCCTCGGGACCACTTCAAACAACTTACTAAGTGGGCAACTTCTTAAGCGGAGTTTATTTTAAATGCAAAATGAAATTCTACATAATTGTTTACATAATAAGTGCACCTATAATTAATTTACATTATAATTTATATGGATTAGTAGAATAAGAATTTAAAATTGATAAAATTAATGACAAATTAGGGAAATAAGTAAAGATGGTACGTAGTACTTATAATTTATCTGTGCAGCCTGTCACATAATCTCCCATTGTACGGAAGTCAAAACAAAGAATAGTCCAAGATGAATTCCTAAAATTTGTTGATGAGGCAACAATTTTTGTAAGGAAAAATTCTCAACAGTTGTGCTCAAGAAAAGTGAAACCTTTTGGTAGATAACCTTGACAAATGGAAGAGACTGAATTTGTATATTGCACTCTTAAGTGATGCTTTAAGCTGAGCAGTTGTCAGGGATGAGATTGGCAAAAGAGCAAAAAAGCTGAAATCATACGAGAGCAAAAATTTGTACATGTGATATTAATATCTAATTAATGTGAAAGAAGTTTTAAGAGAAGAAAAACATTGGAAGATGCTAGAAGATAAAAATATCACACAGTTAACTAATAACTATAATCATGAATTCACAGAAAACATTTTCAGAGAAAAAAGACAAAAAAAGTGATTTCCTCTTTTTATTCACAAAAAGCTGAAGAATCTTATCCCTGGGTTGTACAAGTAGCAATACAATAAGCGGAGAACAATGTGAAAAGTCATTAAAAAGATCAGCATTTCTGAAAGATGATGTAATATGCAGAATAACATCTTATCCAGGTGATTTACTAACAAGGTTTGACTGTATATTTAAAACATAAAACTATAAGTGCAGAAAATGATATTTTGTCCAGGTCATTTTTCTTCTAGGATTTTTCCATTTCAGACAAAATAGCAACATCCTGCGATTGAGAATGTATTAAATTTCACATACTACAAAATTGCTGTTTAAATATCTATAATTACTTTTCACTTTTTTATCCCCACCCTGCAAATAATAAACACACAAAAATGTACAAATACTTGAAATGTAACATTTTATTAATATAATAACTACATGAAATAATTTGTTGATAAATATCAGTCTCATACATATTGCAATATACTAGGTAATATGCTTGTATGTGAAAATTTTGTACATATCCCATATATATTAACTATCCTCATTGATGCCACATTTTGTAAACCCATGGGCCGAATCAGATGTGCCTGGATTTCAATGAGTTAAAAATAGAAACTTTAGTCATCAGACTCAGGAAGAAAATGAATGTTTCTTTTGTAATAAATGCTATTGGAAATTGGGATGGATTTCAGCTTAGCCTTCTAATTCAAGGCCTAGACCAATCTTGTGTCCTCCTTGGTTGAAGCTCTTCCCATCGATCAGTGCAGAAAGGGTGAGCTGAATTCCTTTCTTCAGACGATGAGTGAATGAAAGACCAATCTGACTGCTGTTGTTCACTTTAGCCTACAAGAAAAACAGGAGAAAATTAATTAAAGATTGAAAAAAAAAATATGTATTTTCATAACTACAAAATGAGCTGTTAATAAGCATTAATTACAATTATTGTGCTAAGCATAGTCATTGTAACTACACTCTAACTAAAATTGTACATCCTGTCAAAATTTGTAATCTATTTTTCATTCGCTTTCTTATCTTACATTAGTAGGCAAAATTTCATGTCTAATGAACTCTTACCTAACAGTGCATGAATCAATCATAAAAAATTTTAATTTATGCTAATTACTAGATTTTTAAGCCCTCGCCAAAAGGCAATAATAGAGCATAGCTACAGTTACTTGCCATGGATGCATCTGTTAATTGCCAGCATGAATATTGTTGATATTAGCAGATATGATAAATTCAAAATATTTCATTATTCTAGTGTAATGACATGATTATGTGAAGATATGTCATTTTGATATCACAAGTTTTAAAATACTTAAATTCAATAATTTAACAAGCTGTAATGAAAAAAAAATAGATCACAGTTGAAATTATTTTATGATATATGTATAGTTTGTTCGAAACCTGCTCTATGTGATTTGTGAAAGATTGTTAGAGCTTTACACTACTATAGCTCAAACTGGCCTAACGCTCTGCAGTTCAATTGATTCATGTTTTTTTATAATACACAAGTTTTAGATTATTAGAACTGTACTGAATATTTTACCAGCTTATATTTTCTCTCTTTAATAGTTTACAAAATATCTGTATTTAAAATACCTGCTGAAAATATAAACAATCTCTTTAACTATGCTTCATATTATTTCTGAAAAATGCAATATCACTAAGCAGTAAGATTGTTTTGGTTATTGTTCTGACACTGTTACTTGTTCAGCTGAATCCCTATTTTCTCATGCTCTTTTTTTTAAATGTTTTAAAGCTTGTGTGATAATTTTCTCCCTGTACCCTTTCATATTTAATTTTAAATCACTTTTGATTCACTTTACTATTTTGGATAAAAGAAACTTTATAGGGTTGGAGCTTTCAAAAGAGCTTTTTAAAATTTTATTCTTCATAAAAATAATGTACAAATATTATTTAATATTCATTTTTTGATACTATTATCTGGAAAATATGTTGTAAAGAACGTGGAGGTGAATTACTATGATGGATTTGTATAAGACTTTTTCTATAGAACTATAATACTACAGTCATGTTTTAAGGGTATCATGAAGAACAAATACTTTAAGACTATACAGCATTCAGGGGTTAATCCAAGAATTTTTTCAAGGGTCTCATTTTTGGGAATTTTCATGATTATTTCTGTAAAATACTATTTGTCTTTATTAAATTTACAAAACTAATCAAAATGCAGAGTAAATGACATTTTTAATTTTAAATCAAAGGCTTGTTTTTACAGACAGCTGAGAAATATTACTTTTGTAGTTTTTAGAATGAAGGAATTTACATTACTTGTGCAGTTACTTTGGTAGTAAAAATTTTCAAAATTAGCAGCTGAGCTCTCAGTTATGATGTCATCAGTTAAACAAACAAATTAGTGCTGAATTAACTAGATGTTTATATTTTAATGCACTGAAGTTTAGAAAAATGCTGGTAATGAAAATTATTTTAATTACATTTTGAATATAAGAGTATTTTGTTTTTAGATAAAGTTCAATCAACTAAGAAACTTTTTTCCATAATGATAAATTGCAGTCAGTTTTTTGCTCTTTTTAAAAAAAACTGAATAAGAAGAACAAAAAAAAAATTAGCTTCACTTTTTTTGTAAGCATTCTGCAATTTCAAACATAACCTTAAAATACAACTGTGATAGAAAGAAACTCTCAAGTAATAGTTTTAAATACTCACAGCTAAAAATGCTGAAACTGCAGTCAATCATTATGGCTATTTGCAGTGACTGCTGGGTCATCCCATGTTAAATCAAGAAATGGACTGTGCTGCACCATTTTTTATTTTCACAAAATTTTGTAGGTGACATCTAACTACCTTATGTATCCCAAAACAGTTTTTATTTCTTTTTTAAATTGTTCTTAAGATATAGCCATTTGTAAGTAGATTTAAAAGTAGATTCCTTGCACCTACAATTTGCCTACTGATACTTCACAGCCAATAACACTTCTAAAGGCTTTTCTTTTGAACAGTGTTCATCTCGACTGCTGTGTTTTGTATTATCTCTCCTCTACTATGTAGTCTTCTGGATAGGTAGTTAAGTCGATAAAACCAAGACTTTTTTGCCAAAACATGAAATTACCACCTATATAGTTTATTCATTTAAATATGGCCCTGTCTATATAGAAACGTATGGCTGCTATTTTGTAGTTGAAGGGGGGTTTTGATTTAAAATTAACTATGTTGGTATTACTGATTGGTTTGCGAAAGACTGGTTTGTAAGAGATTTTTGTTTTTTTATAATGGTTACCATTATAAAAATCAATAATCACTTACAAACCACAGTCTTTCGTAAACCAATCAGTAATACCAACATAGTTAATTTTAAATCAAAAAATTTCCTTAAACTACAAAATAGCAGCCATACGTTCCTATATAGACAGGGCCTTCAATATATGCTCTAACACCAATTTACTACTTAAAGAAATATCATTCATTAGAAACCAATGTCAAGAAGCAAACTACCCACGGGAGATCTTTGAAAAAATTCTGAAAGCACGTAAATGCCGTTTAAATATTATAAACATTCAACAAAAAGAAAATTTAAAATGCACTACTGCTATTCCCTTCAGCAGGGGGATAGCAAATAAAATCTCTAATGGAACCCTAAAAAAGAAATTCGGAATACCAATTAAACCCAATAAAACTATTTTTCAATGTGTTCGGTCTGAAAAAGACCAAATTAACCCACTAGATACCGCAGGAATATACAAAATTAATCTTTCTATTAATGATACCAATCATAAAGGCTGCTATATAGGTGTAAAAAAAGAAAAACAAACGAAAGAAAAACTGAACATATTAACGATATTAAATTCAATAAACAAAACACTGCCCTAGCTCGCTTAGCAGCTTAAGAAAATTTAACAGTAGACTTTGAAATATTAAGAAAATAGCTAATTATAACAATAAAATACATGCCTATATCCGAGAAAGAAATTTCCACGACAGAGGGAAGCACAACGATACAGCGCATGCCAGTATCGATAGAGCCTGGAGTGATGTCATGAAGCGAAAGTTCGAGAGCAAAGAGGAGGGGAAGTGCGGCGAGACTGCCATTGACAAGGAAGCATGTGGTGACTGATGATGGCTGTGCGGCAGCCGAAATATATCTCATTTATATGTCAGAAATGGGTATTTAAATGAATCAACTATATAGTAATCCGGCATAATTCACCTTTTAAAATTTTTAATTACCGCCATTCTTTTATCTCCTTACTTATACGACATAGTTCTTGGTGACTTAATTGTTTCTAAAATTGAAAACAACATCACAAGATCCCTATTTAACAGCAGAGAAGAGATAATGTAAGGCGTGATGGTGGAGATAAACACCATTCCAAAAAGACTTCCAGAAGTGTCTTTGGCAACAAAAAGATTGACAGGCTAAGGGGGAGTCAACTTCAATGGGGAGTAATACATATTTTTGGCATGTTTCAACTACTCCAAATATGTTTCAACTACTCCATCAGGCACGTAATATATTTCCCTGCCAAATATTGGATAGTCTTTGAGCAGGTCATGTATTTATGAGCAAACAGTTTAAACATTTGTATGTAATTAAATGCTATAAGACTTATGATACTTGTTATTTGTGATGTTATGTATCAACACTGAAATTTTTATTTTCAATTAAAAACAATTTTTTAAGAGAAAATATTTATTTTGTAATACATACTGAAAATGGAAATCTTAACATTTTTGTAGGTATGACAAAAAATCAATCATAGTTTTATAGTTTAAAAAAAAATATGTATACAGCAACACTTACCCTGACAGAAGTATCATCATCAATTTTATAACAGCAACCCAAACCAAATCTAGTTTCATTGGTTCCAGCAGTCCAAGTTAAGGTCAGTCCTGATTCAAGCTGATCATTGACTTTCTGGTACATGGTGCCACCAAATTCATGACCATCAACTCTAAATAAAAAGAAATAAGACATGCTTCAAACCATTTTGTTACATTTATTGATGAAATATGCTGGTGAGTTTAAGTTTTATGCATACCATGGGTGGCCGTAGCAAGGCTTTCAAAGGTATTTGCTACATCACTTATGCAAATAAAATGTATGTATAAACTACAGTAAACTGAAACATCATATTTTCCAAAAATTATTTATCCTGAAAGTTAAGAAACTTAACAATGTTGCTTAAAAATGTTTTATATAAATGATACCGATTTGATTAAACAAATTTGAAAAATCTAAAAATCAAATTTGCTTGTAGATGCTTTCAAAATATCATCTTAGCCATTAATTCCTGATCAAAAGATGGATATAGATGGATATTCACCGATTAATTTTGATAAGCTTACTTGTTGACTACAAAACTCACAACAATACAAATTACTAAAATCCGATACAGTCACATGTGCTCCCTGTGTAAATAGCATTTAGACTTTAATATTATTTAAAAAATAACTTCAGATTAATATCACTTTCTTTCATATCATTTTCTTTTAAGAAAGGCATAAAAAATACAAGATAAAAACATATCGAGTTTCCTGCTCTCCAAATCTTCAATCAAGTTTCTGCAACTGTAGAATACTTAAAAAGTCCATTATTACTGGCTTTTAGACCCAGTAAGATTACCCATTGCCTGTTTTATATCTGGAAGGATGGCAATTTAGATTCTTTACAAATGAAAGTACAACAGTTTTGAAGATTTAAAATACTGTAGATGTCACTTAATGTAACCATCTCAGGATCAAGGGTTTTTAATAACAATATCCAATCGATAACTATAAATGCTTGAAGAAGAACTTAATGATAACATCTAGTATTATTCATGTAAGCGATTACTTACAATAAAATAGAAACTCACCCACTATAAAATACTGTGGTAGAAAACATTTAATGAAAGAATTCAGTAATTTTTTTCTGTGTACAATCCTTTCTTAAAAGTTCAATAATAAACTTTCATACTCGTACTGATTTTGAAAATTATCCAAATGATGGTGTACACCTTCTCTCAAAATTATCAAAAACAGTCTGTATAGCTTTTCCCTCTAGGCTTCTAATACAAGTGTTTATAACACTAATAGGCAAACATTGCACGATGTCATTAAGTTAAGATTGACACACAGAAGTACACTCAATATTAGTTAAAAATCATTAAAAGCCTTCACCAGTTCTGGGGATGGCTGCAGGCGAAGCAGGCAAAAGCGCTAAACTATAAACACTTGGTGTGTTGTGTTTTTAATGGATTTTAAAAGGCTTTTAACGATTTTTTAGGCTTTTGCACAATGTTTCTGGAGACATGCTTTGAATTTGCTTCTTAAAACCCTAGTAAAATTTTCTGGAATTTGTCAGCAAAAACTGATAATAATGACTGAAAAGTTGATCACACAAAATGTTTGATTTAGTATGGAATGGAATACAGGTGGTCGGTGCTGGCTGTTTCTGATAACAATAACCACGATCACATTAAGCAGCATCTACTATACCTACAAAAACTGAACAATGTAATGCATATTGCTTTTATGAAAACAGAACAAAGTAATTCTGAATAACGGAATAAACAGCATATAAGAATGAAAAAAGAAAAAATTATAATATAAATTTCTGCAAGAGGACATGTAGAAAATAAATTGAATATCAATATTTTTGGCAAGTTTTATGACCAAACACCTATCTTGTGATTTTCATCATAAACATAAGTAAATTTTTTTTTAACTAACAATTTATTCCATTTAATTATTAATTAAACTACACTAAACATTGACACAACAGCCAACATGGGGCCAAGACCATACTGCCTATCCATGCCTTCACGACTGAATAAAATAAAAAATTTAAAGAATTGTAAAAATTTAAGAAAATGGCTATTTTTATGATTTTTCATCCGGTTTCCCCACTAATGACAGAAATGCAACTTGTGTTTAAAAAAAAAAAACTAAGTCATCTTTTAACTATATCTGCTAATTTTTCAAGTCAATACTGATAAAATTTAATTTTTCAATAAATTTTTAATCTGATGTTCCCAACTGGGAGCATTGGCCTGTAAAATGTTAATTAAAGAATACAGATTATGATATTCAGTTGGCAGACTATTTCTAAAATACAATTTTCTGAAGCAAAAATTCAAGCAAAACTAATTTTAAATTAATTGAATTAAATTATTTTAAATTTACAGTAATTGTAAATCCTTGTCATGCTTATTAACTTATTCAAAGTACCTGTTCTTTGGATGGAAAAAGAGGTTTATTTTCATGACACAAATGCAATATGTAATTTAATTCAATTAATTTTCCTGTAAATGTTTTCAAAACTTCAGGCTGGTTGGTCTATTAGCTTTTAACAAAACTTCCAATTTATAAACGCCTTTAAAACGGACATTTGCAAATACAGACACAAAGAATTAGTGATTAACAGTTCATCTTAATGAGAGTTTAGTTCAACTTCTCAGACACAGATAAAAAGATCATACATTTTTAAGTTTTAACATAATTACCCCTTTTAACATAAAAGATTAAGTATATAACTGTCAGTTTTA
Organism: Cheiracanthium punctorium; assembly: GCA_038373885.1. Lineage (NCBI taxonomy): Eukaryota > Metazoa > Arthropoda > Arachnida > Araneae > Cheiracanthiidae > Cheiracanthium > Cheiracanthium punctorium. The sequence continues at coordinate 54,857 of JAWZYV010015205.1, forward strand.
AAGAAATCTGTGTATGCTAACTCAGGGTTGCTACTCAAATCCTGAAATGAAATTCCCTGTATTTTCCCTGTCCTTTTCATGATCAAAAAGGGGACAAACACGACATAGCACAATAACGGCATATAACGCAATATAGTATCATCTCCTAATATTTTAAATAGTTGTGCATCTTTAATAATATCACATTGATTATTAGCTTAACTAAATTAAAATTATCAACTTAATTTAGTTAAGCTAAATTTAGGGATGAGAATGCATGAAGAGAAAAAAAGAAGAAAAGTGCGTAAGCTTGAATTTAACAGTTAAAATATTTTGACAAGCATCATACACTGTTTTCCATAAAATATCAATCGCAAGCCAAATTAATTATTTTTATCTTGATTAAAATAATTCCCAGTACTCATGCATAAATAAGTATTTAATAATCAATTTTAGATAGAGAGTGTTCAATAGAAAAACAGGCTATCATTATTTAAAAAGAGGATTTTAAGCAAATTCCCCATAAATCTAAGGTCAAGGTAAATAATTTCATGAATAGATTTCAGACAAGGTCTTTATGTACAAATAAAATAACATAAAAAGGCTGATTTGGAAGGTTTAATATTATTATTATTTACTTTTTTTTTTTTTTTTTTTTTTTTTTTTTTTGCAAAACTTCCATCAGAAATAGTGTAAAAATTATATTGCAGTGTAATTAGTTGCATTGACAAAAAGTGTTAAAAAATAAATATTAAAAACTGCATTTACCTTTACTTAAAAGAAAAACAGTTCTTTTTCTCATAGTCAATCTATGCAAATCAATGTCATGATTTTTTAGCTTAACATTCAAACTTTCAGAAGCATTTAAAATTCAAGAAATTTATAAACAAATTTAAATAAGCATTCAAGTATTTTGTAGTTGCATTAGAAATGTTTATAAAGAAATACCGAAAAGAAAATACTCATTTACCAAAAAGATTGAACTTGAGTTGGCAGATACGAGATTCGGAATTCTGCCGTGATTATATCATCTACATATTTTTTTAAAATAAAAATAATTAAAATGCAGAATTCCGTGGAAGATTTTTATCCCTGTAAATTAAAATTATTACTTATTACCAGCAGTTTGGTCCTTAGTAATGGCAAAATGATTGATGAACAAGTGCCTGCTCATTGGGGAAAAAAAGCAAATTTTTAATAAAATAAACACTTTCAGTAGTAAATCTAAGATTTATTATTATTTTTTTTTTTAATTCCAAAATCTGTTGGTTGATGTTAGACAATCCAGCAGATTGTTCCTCCATAATTTTCTGTATTTTCTTTTGTAATATTTTGATCTGCTCAGAAACTTTTTGTTTATTTCTTCCTTCATCTTGCAACTTTTGTTGAGCATCTTTCTTTCTCTGCAAGGCATCATGGTATGAACTCCTTGCAGATTTTTGAAAAAAAAAAAAAGAGTACACACGAGGTGACAGCAAGACTAAACAGCGAGAAAGAGTAAAAACCATAAAAACAAACAAGCGACGTGTGTCTAGCAGTGCCCACATACAAGCAGATGGGGAAGAACTAGAAGGGGAAAATCCACCAGGAGGAAGCGCAAAAGGGAATATCGCCCTTTCTAAAGGAACGTTCCGTAGACAGATTATACGACAGAGCGGAGCTGAGAGGGGAAAAGGGGAATACCCTTTCTCTAGCCAGCTCTCTTAGATGCATAGGCATACCACTGGCGCCAATCAATCGCTTCGACGGGCGTGACTCCAGCTTTTCAATAAACAAGACGCAGGTTATGGTTCGCGATCTCACTTTTTACTGAAATACGAAATACAGGCATAATCTTTCCCAAACAAAAATTTAAAATTTGTATTAATTAAAAAATATAAATGTATTTTTCGCTGCAAATATATTTTTCCCTGTATTTTCCCGGTTTTCATGAAAATTCTTCATTTTCCCTGAGTTTTCCCGGTTTTTTTTGCGATTTCTAAATTCCCAGAGTTTTCCCGGTTTTCCAGGTTCTCCCGGTCACGTAGCAACCCTGTAACTGCTTCATAAAATTACTTCATACATAAAATAAAAACGTGCATTTTGAAAGCATTCTTTCCAGCTCTTAAAAATAAAATGAGTTTTTACAGAGAACAGCATATCAACTTATATAAACTTACAAACTAGTATTGAATACAAAATCTCCTAAAGTGTAGCCTACAGAAAGATAATTTTTTACTAGCTGGTTCTTTCCTAGATCGTGGGATAATTTGGCACCAAATAACCAATTGCTATACCTGAAATAAAACACAGCAGTTAAAACCAACAAATCACAATTCTTTTTATTTACAAAACACATAAAAAAATGTTGTAAAGCAAAATACTAATAATTTATTTAGGGTGATAAAATACTATCTCAGAGTGTGGACATTTATTTTACTTCACATACTGTTTATTTTAATAAATACTACCCAAGTTTCAAATTTTGTAAATCACTATAAAAAATTTCTTGTCCACATTAAAAAAAAATTTCTACCGAGTTTCATGATTTGTTTCTGATATTTCTAGACAAAATTCCCTGTTTCCATGATAATTTCCATTCGAGGGTGATTAATTTATAACTTCAATTAGAGATGTAATGAATAGTGATTCGGCCAATAGCTCAGGCAGAATACTGAATATTTGGCACATAGTTTAGGCTGAATATTGTCTTAAAAAATTTCATTAACTGTAAAATAAAATGTCACTCTTCAAAATTGTAATCAAATACTAAATAAAGACCAATTAAAATTCATTTTATATTATTTGTAGGTACTTAAAAACATATAACAGTATATTATCTATAAAACTAAAAAATCTTGGTCATGAAAAAAATATCTTTTACAAAGTTAAACACTAATAGCAGCATAATTATATTTTAAGATACTCATAATTTGATGAATATGCTATGGTAAGTGTGATTAATCTGGTAACTATACGTAATCACATCATGCTTTGGGTTTTGCTGCCTATGGGAAAACACATTTAGCAGCTTTTCAAAGTTGTGTTTGTAATACAGGATCTGAATAGATTCCTCCCACCCAAAAATAAAGGTAGAGAACCAAGTCAAGTAGTGACACCGAGTAGAAAAGTCTGCATTTCTGTAATGTTATTAAATACCTTAGATTATGTTTCATTCAACCTAAAATTCAATGACTTAGGATATATTATAATATGAAATTAGCACATTGAAGTATAAATAAGCAATATTATTTGTAAAAGCATTTAAAAATACATGTTAAAATTTTTTTTTCTCTTTGTTCTGAAATTATTCGGCTGAATATATAGCAATATTCAGGCACATCCATTCGGCTGAGTGAACATTTGGCAAAACAGCCGAATAGGCCAAATACTAAATAGTGGCTGAATATTCATTACATCCCTAGCTTCGATATCTAATATGTGTTATTTCTACAAAAATGTTGCTCTTTACTAAATTAATCTTTTAATTTAATGCATGCAAATGATATTTTAAACTCATGGGAATTTTAACTAAAGAAATCATTGATGATCCCATCCACTATTTAATTTCAGTAATTACATTTAATTCCACTAAACCCACTCCACTAATTACTTTAATATTACTGCTCAATGCAAGACCTGTTTATTGATAGGGCAACTTGTGCACTTGCACTTTTTTCATGAGAAGAAATTTTGCCTCCTTATAATGCTTGTAGTCAAAGACGGGGAGGAAAATTGTAATTTAAAAAGACAAATTTAATTTGTATATTCATATACAACTATTTATATTCATATCAGAAGTTCATTGAGGTTGTATTACTGAGCAGATTTTCATTGCAGTGTAACCTGGCTATTATGCACTCCCACAAGAACTAAAATATAGTCTTATAACTGAAGCAGGTTGTAAGCAAGACCACAGGTAATATTAAATATCATACAGGAAATGAGATTGAGTGAATATTTCACTATAATATGTGTTTCATGTAATTATTTCACAATTCTTAACAATTAGACAGAGTTAGCAATTGGTATAATTGCACTTAGACTGCTGAATGACAAAATAGGGGGGGGGGGGGCGGGATTATTCTGAGGCTTTTTTGGTTAAGACACAGCTACATGAGGGTACACATCTCCCAACAGGAGGATGTCTCGAGTAGAGGACTTTTTAAGGGGTTCTAATGAATATTGATGTTACATCAGGAGAAAATGCCCAAAACTCCAGACCGAATTGACAGCTGCACTGAAGACAGAACCCTGAACCTGCACATCTAAGCCATCTCCTAATGTTCAGTGTCTTATCCAGCCAGTTGGCTATGTTACAGTTGTCATTTTTTTTTTAAATGTAAATATTATATTACATTACATTTGCAACCAACCTCAAATAACAGTATTCACAACTTTTCAAAAAATATAGAGAGCGAAGGAGGGTTAAAAGAATCTTCATAATTTTTATACCAAAAAAAATTTCACCTTTTCAGAATTTTTCAGGTTATAATAAAATGTGAGATAACAAACTAAATTTTAGACAGATAGACAACGGTACACACAAAGTAAAGGACACAGCAAGTGAAATGCTGCACTCAATTTCAAACTACATACTCAAGAAAATCTATAAAATATTTGATGAGACATTTTATTAATCCTTCTAATTACATTGTAAATTTCCCATTTCAATAAGATGACAGCTGGGGAGGGGGAGAATTCTGCCAAAAAATACATTGAGAACTAATAAATCTTCTTTAATAAAAAATTTGATTAAAAAAAAAAAAAAAAAAAAACCAGCAGGCCATTCAAACAAAAACCTACCAAATGTTAATATTTCACTTGAACTGCTCACCTCCAATAAATATTCATTCTTAGCTACTTAAAACATTTTTGGAAGTACTTAATTTTGTTTTTATAACTGAATAGTGGCATTAGATTAACTTCATACTATTTTGATCATGATAGCATGAGAGTAAGTTTTTAAATTACCAAAGACATTATAACCGTGGTCATGGAAAGAAAGATTCAATTAAATTGGTATTATTGCTAGATTTCTAAGATAAATTTATTTATTTTTAACCCTTAATGTACGATACTCTTACAAGCTAATTTTAACAGCCAGTTTCAAAAAGTATAAATTTCCCTAACACTAAATTCCAATTTGAATAAAGTTTACATTTATTTTCTAAAGGGACTGGGAGATGTATAGAAAAAGAGGGTATTTCCTAATCAGATAAAGGTTTTTTTTCTTTCTGAATACCTCACTGGGTTCTTTCTCTGTACAGCTAGTGTTTTTTAAGAGGATACTTTCCTTACCTCCTACTCTCAGTATTTCTCCTAGAATTTTATATTATGAATAAAATTGTAGAATAAACAACTCTGTTCAAAATGTATCAAATATGGAGCTAACACCACATTAAGAAATCACTTTATTACTATTAAACTACATCCCTCCCCCCCCATATACTGGTGAATGTACAAGTGCTTGTGGCTTCAAAGGGCCAGATTTGATTAAAATAAACATTTGCGTAATTAAAATTAAAAACTTTGTAAAATAATACACATAAAAAGGATATTAAATGAAACAACCCTTTCAGGTGGTACAAAAGGTCCACCTTTCTTTAGTTGCGAAAAAGCTCGTTTCCACAAAGCAGAAAGTCCTGACCTTTTTGCCTGTGTGGATGGTGGAGCTTTACTACAACTTTTAAAAGAAGGGTGAACCTTTTGTACCAATTAAAACAAATGTTTCTCTAAGTATCTTTGTGTTACTTTAAAAGGCTTTCACTCAGTTTTATCCCCCCTTTTTTTTGGGGGGGGGGGGGGGTATGCTAAACAGGCTAACAGATACATTACAGATTAACACGAAACATTAAACAGGTTGGCTACAGTATTTTGAATTAAAGTTGTCCCCATTTTCTTGACTATCTTTGTCATAACTAATTATATACATATGATATTCTATCATGCATAAACCACCGTTGCATAACATGCTCAGAGATGCCAACTATCAATGAGACTTTTCAGCAGTAATTGTGAATATTTTCAGTAGTTTTTGATGTTTGTCTGTAGTCAGTCGCATAGGCAAAATTTTAGTTTACTTTTAAAAATTATTTAGAAAAAAGTTTAATTATACCCTATTAAAAATTGATCTTAATTAAAAATAAATAGAAACTTACCAGAATGGAATATATTACCAAGCCTTCACAGTCAGTATTGGGGATGCACCGAATATTCGATTGGTATTTGGTATACTGCCTATTCGGCAGACAAACCGAATATTCAGTTCGGCTGAATACTTAAATATTCGGCAACTGAATAGTAAAGAAATTTAAGTATTCACCAATCGGTAAACAAATACATATTTTTTAAATCATGATTGAAAGATATAGTATAGTACCATAGTACTAAATTGATTCAAGTGGTTACTTACTAATATCACATGTGAATAAGCATTAGAAACCCTTAGAAAGTCCTCCTGCCAAGGCACCCCCATCCTTGGCAGATAGCCCTAACGTAGTGTTCCACAATGACACAAAAAACCAATATCACAATGAAATTAGTTTTAATGTAAGAGAAAACACTCAGATGTTAAATTTGAATTTTCTTGCTTTTCAACTTTTCTTAAATCTTACAACACATTACATTAACCTTGCTATTACTAACTGATTTAAATTTGAAGCAGTAACCAGAAAAAAAAATCTCATAACATTAAGTGTTCATAAATATGTAAAGGCAATTAACTGCTAATTTTTTAATAAAATATGCAGGTAAAAAAATTACCAGCATTTCATTAATATTTTAAAAAGTTATTAATAATATATAAAGGAAACAAACTTTGATATTAAATTTTGCAGCATTTTAATTTTTGAAGTTTTACACCATATGAAATATTGTTTAAGTAAAAACTGATTAAATGAATCATTTCAATCAAAGTTTAATAACGGTTTAATAAATTTTAACCAACTATTCGGTATGATATTTGGTTAGAATTTTAACCGAATATTCAGTATTCGTTATTCGGCAATATATGGTATTTGGTGCATCCCTAGTTAGTATGGCTTGAAAACAAAAGAGAGAAAAACTTAAAGCCTAAGAAAGTCCTCTTGCCTGGGGGGAAAGTCCTGGGGGGGGGGGGGGGGGGGAGAAGAAGAGAGGTTTCTGAGAAGTCCAGACTCAACACTTTTCCCTCTTCAGCCGGTGCTGATTACAAATTTGGGGTAGATTGCCTCAGATAATTCTTTGTTTTAGACTTTGGGTGTTTTGGAATAACTCTTGGTGCTTTCTTTTTAATCATTAAAAGATTGTAGCTTGAAAACATTATAGAATTAATAAATTTATATTTAAATTTCCATAAAAATATACTTTTTTCTCCCCATAGTCTGTAGTAAACCAGATTCTCAAAAAAAAATTCCGTAGAAACAGAGAATCCGTAGTAGTTGGCATCTCTGCATGCTTACCTAAACATGCATATCTTAATATATAAAAATCCAGTGTCCGTGTGTATGTTCCGAAATAACTCAAAAACGGGTCAACTGATATTCATGAAAGTTTGCATATATATGTAATTTGGTCCAACTTAGATAATAGGATAGTTATTATTCAAATTAATGGTCTCAATAATTAATAATTAATAAAAAACTGATCATCAACGTTGATTGTTGTTATTAATCGTAGGTTCCATAAGTCTGGAACAGATGGCGCCTTAAGAGAATTTCTTTATGTACAACTGTAGTTTAATATGTATTTGTGTACTGCATAAATTCAAGAAAAAGTGTTTATCCAAACCGGCAGTCACGAACACGGCCAAAAATATTGGAACATTACTACGAAGAAAATTAATAATATCTGCGATATTGAAATACTCAACTCATAGCTTATCGTCTGCTTCTAAAGGGATAAAAGCGTTTTATTTTATTTTTTTCGAAATTGGCAACCGAGATAACTTTTTTATTGTTTTGAAAAAAAAAGAACAGTTTAACAGTTCTTGCTTTAAACGACATCTTATTATTTGCGTATGTTTTATTTACAGAAAAATTCTCATTTTACAGAGGAAGAAACCTAAAAGAACGTATTATATATTTTTCATATATCTTATCTTATCTTATCTTAATATATAAAAATCCAGTGTCCGTGTGTATGTTCCGAAATAACTCAAAAACGGGTCAACTGATATTCTGATTACGTTGATTGTTGTTATTGATCGTAGGTTCCAATCGTAGGTCCAATATTTCCGTTTGAGACCATTAAGGCTGGAACAGATGGCGCCTTAAGAGAATTTCTTTACAGAGAACTGTAAAACATTGTCCTTTGCATCTCATAGATGGCGCCACACCTTAATGTGATACAGTTTCTTAGACTACACACTATACATGTCTTATTTTGCCTATACCAAGCACTACTTTTAGTAATATGCGACCCAAAAAATCTAACCTTACTGCCCGTAGCAAGAAGACTCGATATGCACGTATCGAAAGAGCTCATGAATCAGTCTGATCCAGTCAATTGCAATGAATTAAATAAAAAGGTTAGTTCAATGAACTACTATGCGTATCGATTAATGATTAGACACAATCAGGACAACTATATCCTTCGATATCGTCAATTGTATCATCAATACGTTGTGGAAATGTTTGCTAAGATTGAAAGCGAACGTTTGCGATTCATTCGGTTCAACCAAGCTAAACTACGATCAGAGGATTACATTCACTTACGAGATGCTATTGTTGGAAACGTCGATGGAAATTTAAACACCAATGAAATTGGTAGTGCTGTTATTTTACCTTCCAGCTACATAGGTAGCCCACGAAACATGCAAGAATACATGCAGGATGCAATGACTTATGTACGTCATTACGGTAACATTTACGTGTAATCCAAATTGGGAGGAAATCCAATCTTTACTATTACTAGGTCAACAATCAATACATCGTCACGATATTACTGCACGAGTGTTTAAACAGAAGTTGAAATCTTTGATTGATTTTATAGTAAAATATTCAGTTTTTCGCAAAACGTGTCGTTGGTTGTATTCAATTGAGTGGCAGAAATGAGGCTTACCTCATGCTCACATTTTAATTTGGCTTGAAGATAAAATTCGTCCAGAGGAAATTGATCAAATTATTTCAGCCGAAATTCCAGATTCTTCAATTGATCAAGAATTATTTAATATTGTTACAAGTCATATGATTCATGGACCGTGTGGAGCGTTTAACATGACATCACCATGCATGGAAAATGGGAAATGTAAGAAACATTTTCCTAAGAAATTCACAAATGATACCATTACTGATATTGATGGTTATCCATTGTATCGCCGCAGAAACGCTGATAATGGTGGTCATACATATAAAATGAGAACTTCAAATTCTAACCAATTAGAAATTGACAATCAATGGGTAGTACCATACTCACCACTACTCCCCAAAACGTACAAGGCTCATATTAATGTTGAGCTTTGCAGTTCTGTGAAATCCATCAAGTATATTTGCAAGTACGTTAATAAGGGCAGTGATTTGGCCGTATTTGGAGTACAAAATATAAACGAAAATGATGAAATAGCACGCTACCAAATGGGTAGATACATTAGCAGCAGTGAAGCTATCTGGCGCATACTTAGCTTCCCCATACACCACAGAGAACCTGCTATACAACATCTTGCAGTGCATCTTGAAAATGGACAACGTGTGTATTTCACTGAAGAAAATATTCTCCAAAGAGCATGTGAACCACCAAAACCGACACTAACCGAATTTTTCACTCTTTGTCAAAAAACGGATGTGTATGGTCAATTCGCAAAAACAGTATTATACACTGATATTCCATGCTATTTTACATGGAACATGTCTGCTAAAAAATGGGAACCACGTAAAAAGGGAGAACCACATCCTTATATTGCAGGCATATTTAAAGCTAAGACACTGGGACGACTTTATACTGTACATCCAAAACAACGTGAATGCTTTTTTCTGCGTTTATTGTTGGTGAATGTTCCTGGACCAATCTCTTTTCAATTTTTACGATCAGTTAATGACTAAGTGTTCAGTACGTATAAAGATGCATGTCACGCTTTGCAACTTTTAGAAGATGACAACCATTGGGATCTGACACTTGCTGATGCTGCTTTAACGTCTTCGCCGAGTAATATTCGTCAACTATTTGCCATTATTTTGATGACATGTTTTCCAACACAGTCATTTACATTGTGGGAAAAATATAAGAACTACATGACTGAAGATATACTCTACCGACATAAACAAATAAACCACTCTCCAAACTTAGACTTCACACAAGATATGTATAACGAAGCTTTATTAATGATTGAAGATTTATGTATTATGATCTCAAATTCACCTCTTAGTCATTATGGTATTCCATCTCCTAATCGCCCAGCTACAGACTTAGTAAATAGTGATTTGCAGCGAGAAGAACAATTTAATAATCGTGATTTAAATACATTTGTTACTAACAATGAACCATTATTAACTGACGAGCAGAAGAACATATGCAATCGAATTATGTTGGCTATTGATGCCAAACAAGGCGGTTTTTTCTATTTAGATGCACCAGGTAGTACCGGTAAAACATATTTGTTATCTTTCATCCTTGCGAAGCTACGGTCACAACAAAAAATTGCATTAGCAGCTGCATCATCAGGCATAGCTGCTACTTTGTTGGATGGTGGGCGGACAGCACATTCTGCTTTCAAGCTACCATTAGATATTCATAACAATCCAAATGCAATGTGTAATATCAAAAAAAGAAGCGGAATGGCAGCAGTGTTACGGAAGACTTCGATCATAATTTGTGATGAGTGTACTATGGCTCATAAGCATTCGCTCGAAGCATTAAATAGGACTATGCAGGATTAAACAATAGTGACAGATATTTCGGTGGTACTATTTTATTACTATCTGGTGATTTCCGGCAAACGTTGCCAGTTATTCCTCGCTCTACTTTTGCAGATGAAATTAATGCATGTGTAAAACAATCAATTTTATGGAGAAATGTTGAAACACTCAGACTGACAAAAAACATGCAATTACAACTCCAAAATGATCCAACAGCACAAGAATTTTCTAAACAATTACTGGCTCTTGGAAACGGTGAAATAGAATTTCATCAAGATACTCAACATATTAGATTGCCAGATAATTTCTGTACTGTTGTTCAAACTAAAAATGAACTGATTGAGAGTGTCTTCCCAGACATACTAAATAACTATTTAAATCATGACTGGCTTAGTAATCGTGAGGCAGTGAATTTCCCAATTGAATTTTTAAATTCTTTAGACATATCAGGAATGCCACCACACAATCTTCGATTGAAAATTGGATCACCGATTATTCTACTGCGTAATTTAAACCCTTCTAAACTATGCAACGGTACTCGTTTGGTGATCAAAAGAATCACTGGAAACGTTCTTGAAGCAACTATTTTGACAGAAAAGTTTAAAGGAGAAATTGTTTTGTTGCCACGTATTCCGATGATATCCAATTCTCCCATACCATTTAAAAGACTACAGTTTCCCATTCGCTTAGCTTTCGCGATGACTAAAATAAATCTCAGGCCAAACATGTCTATTTGCGGCTTAGACTTTGAAAATCCATGTTTCTCCCATGGGCAATTATACGTGGCGTGTTCACGAGTAGGAAGACCATCAAGTTTATTTGCATTAACAAAGGACCGATTGACCAAAAATATTGTACATCGATTGGCGCTTCATTGAATATCAACTGTGATTTATTACGATTAAAGATATTTAGAGTATATATATCAAATTAAAATATTTAAAGTATTTATTAAATAAATGTTATTAAATGTTATGTTAATTTGTGTTAAATTTTGTTTTTCAAATCCTGCTTAAATCACTCAGCCACAGCAACGCGTGGCCGGGTCTGCTAGTAATGTATATAAAATAATGGTTCACAATTTCATAAGTTTGAAAACAAAATTTATTTGAACATTAGTGATTGGGGTGGTTGATATGAATGTCTGCCTGGCAATATTCTGGTTTCAGGCAAACAATGACTTCTACTCCAGATGACAATTTGCCAGTTTGGCAATGAAACTGTCACACTGTCAAGGCAAAAATTTTCAAGTCAATACTCAGAAATAGGGAACTTATCAAAAATGACAAGTATCCCAGATTTCCATTGGCTTAACTAGGTAGACTTTTTAGATATTCTTTATTCTTGCATGGAAAAATTTTAGCCTATCTAATTTTACTAGGGTGAGCTAAAATTTTTTCGCCTAGCTACACCAATGCTGATTTCCGGGTATTTTTACAAAATTCCCCGACTATTAAGGATTGATAAAATTTCTTGACTTTAGCCATCCTGTATTCATTTGCTTATTATTACAAGAAAAATATACTTACTTGCCTACACCAGCACAATGTAGTTGAGGTGCTTCAACATTAAGATCGACATCACCATTCAAATGAACATGTTCATTCTTGAAAGCTGTCTGCAGAGTGCCAGCTTTTTTACTAAATTAAAGAGAAAAGATTAAATAATTTGCTCTAAAACATACAAGAGATTTAAATTTTATGGTACTTCAACCATCCAATTAACATAAAATTAAGTAACACATTTATGGCTCTGTGATGTACCAACTTTCCAGTATTGTATACCAGGGATCAATACAGATGAAATTTGGGTCCATTTTGTGGCAATTTTACAAAATTACAAGGGATGGTCCGAAAGTAAGTTCATTTTTTTTTTTTTCACACAGATACTTCATTCTAAAAAAATATACCATATCATCATGAACTATACACCTTGCACTATTTCCGGACATTGTTATCACTGACATTAAGACACATGTTGTAGCAAGCCGCACTGTTGGGATGTCACTTCCAAAACAATGCTGAGGTGGAGCAGGCTGTGCAACAGAGTGGGCTGAAAAAAATTTCTTTTTGAAATCACTATTCTAATAGCGTGGAAAAGGTCCTCTCTGGGTTCAATAAAAACGGTGTAAGTTTTAATGTGATTGGAGAGTATCTTCTGCCCTTGCATCGGACTTGAATTTTCCAAATTTGGATAAAAAAGAGACTTTTTTACTCAGTGAAAAAAACAATTATTTTTTCCTATTGTTATTCTAGGAGTGTGGAAAATGAACCAGCAAGAATAATAATATGCTTAAATTATCTGTCAAGTCTATGCTGATGTTCGCATCTGCCACTGGGCTCTTTTCGTAGGGCCTTTTCAAGACTTTTCCATATTGCTTGGGGATGGTACAATAGACCCATGGTTGCGGTGCCTGGCCCTCTTTGGGCCTCCACCTCCAAGTCATTAGTCATGCTTAAATTATTTTTTCGATCAAATATCTTCTGTCTTTGCACCACACTTCAAATTTTGCAATTTTTGATGAAAAATGCACTTTTTCATGTAATGCCACATCGGCACTTGGTGACCGGTACAGAAGAAAAAAAGGGATAGTTTAGTTCCTTCAACTATTGACCACTGTTGGAATCTCATTCTTAGTACAGTTAAGTCACATCGGGCAACTGAAATTACGTATATGTACTGTTTATTATGCATTATTGAGTATATGTGGGCATGGAGCACTACAACTGATTCAATCATGCAGTAGTAATTTGGAAAGGTCTCAAATAAGTCATTACCACTAAAGCTTTCCAACAGGAAACTGAAGCATTTCACCAAGTAGAATGCATAAAGCAAAGAATTTCTTCGAACTTAACTGTGTATTTTGAAGGGATTTGAAGAAATGTTTCTGAACAGCAAACAATTGACTATGACGTCATATTCGTTAATACCTTGTAGAAATGAGGTATCATTCAGAATTTAGAAACTGAAACTTTGGTAGGCTTTTGCAGTGGACTATACTATGTCTCCTCCATTTTAATGAACAAAATGTCATTTTCGATTGACAAACAGCAAAAGAACACATTCATACAGTACTGGAAATTTATGCCTTATAAGTGAAACGTTGTTTGGGACATTTTCGAAGTTCCTGAAGACAGGTTAGTAACAAATGATAAGAGCTATTTAAGCAAAGATAAAAACTAGGTACTAGAAAATACATCAAGTGGTTTGATTGGGTAATTATTTTGGTGATCTGCATAGTTGTAATCTTGTACCATTATTGCATTCATACTGGTTGATCTCTGGGAAACAAAGTTCTAACCTACTACGTATGTTAGTTTATTATTAAACTGGTTTAAAATAAATTCTATCCATTCGCTGAGGGATGGAGTTACGCACAGATGGAATACTATTTCTAAATTTAGATGGTACCTCCAGACACACGGTTTGTACAGGTTCTTGATTTGCTAAAATTCCAAACTTTTGAATAATTGTCCTACAACATCCTATTTGAGATAATTGAGAGAACTTTTTTCCATATTTTATACTAACCACCTCTGGAAACCAATTGGTTTGCCATCTCAATAAATCTTGTTAGGAGAGAATCCCGTTTCTCACCTTCTTCCTAGGCACTGAAATCTCGCAGATTCTGAATGGAATTTAAAATTAGGATGGTTACAAACAGGGGCGACCCTAGGGTAAGTGGCACCCCCTAACGTAAAAAAGATGCTCCCTTTTATGCTCTGCTTAGTTTTTGAGTTCGAAATGACGCCCCCTTCAAAGTCGCCGCCCCGATGCGATGCTTGCCTTGTTCACCGTGTAAGGCCACCCCTGGTTACAAAAAAGAGATGGTTTAGTGATAAAAACCTACAAAAAGGTACAAATTATTTTCGTCCTATATTAATTCTGAAAAGCTTCTGGATATATTGGCCGTTATCAAGAAACGGAAAGGGAAAAAAAAAAAAAAATGAAATAAGAAAATCTGAAACACTTTGTAGTTAAACACACATTAAAGTGCTATATATTAAAAGCGTATCAATCCATACATCTTCCCTGCATCATTATTCATGAGTGTGATTAAACAAAATTAAAATTGATATTTCTAACATCTTTTTTTTGGATGTAACAGAATAGAAATAGAAGTGATACTTTGGGTTTCTTACAAATGTATATTAAATGCTGCAGATCTACTTTCTGAAAAAGGTTTTATTTTGCATGCCGCGGGATAAAAGCATGCTCATGGTTTGTCACGTAACTCATTCATTAAGATTCGGTAACATAAAATGAAACTGTAACAATTTCAAATGCGCCTGCGAATAAGGAAATCTGGTGAGATTTTTTTTTGGGGGGGGGGGGGGGATTTGAGAGGTTGGTTAACTCAGACCCTTATCCAGGGAGCTGTTGTTCTGAAGAAGAGCTTAGCGAAGGAGAACGAAAGAGGGAAAAGGAATCCAATGTTTTATTTATTAAAACTGCATGTCCTATAAGTTTGCAACATCTGTAAACTGCTCTGTAAAATAAAAACTCAATTGAATTTTTTTTTAATAGAAGATAAGATTTTTTTTTGTATACTATAGGAAGCGTTTCCCCCCCCCTCTCTCCGCAATAAAAAGTAGCCCATATGTTAATCCAGGACTTTAAATGTCTTTATTCCAAATTCCATCAAACCGTTTCAGCTTGAAAGTGTAATAAACATACATACAAACACTGACATAAATATTAATAGGATAAAAAAAAAATTAGACAACTCTTAAAATATCACACCTTTTTAGAACAATATTTCAAAAGTTTGGAACTTTTGCAAAACCAGGATCTGCACGAACCTTGCAGATATCAAAAACGTTTTTAATGGATTAAATAATTTGTCGAAATTAGTAATTTTCACACACTTTGAATATTTTGCTGTGTATGCTGACTAAGAAACGACCGAACAACTTACAGATCTATCTGCAAGTTGTATAATGAAATCTAGTAACAGAGAATCCTCTTTCAATGTAAAAAATCTGTTACTATCAGTTATTATTACTTCTCCACAATCCAGATGAGAAAAACCCAAACTAGGACTTCATTTAATTTCCATGTCACACACATTGTTGAACGGCATGTGAAATTAGTGACAGAAGCATCCGCAAAGAGTTGGTGGAATCAGATTTTAATGCTTTAGGACCTGCACTTTTTTTTGCGTTATTTGCACAAAAAGTATTCGAGTGTAACATAAATTTCCTATTATAGTTTTGTGAATAACTAATGTTTTTTAACAACACAGAAATGAAAAGAAGTTATTTTATGAAGATTCATTTCTTATGAAGAAAATATGACTTGCATTCAAGTACTTTTTGAGAGGATGTAAATCACCTACACAATTGTATAGGTCAGGGCTTAAAGTGATAGATGACTTCATCATATTTCATATACACCATCATATCCATTTTTTTTCTCTCTACCAATTATGCCTGATTTGATCACAAGGATTTTTTTTTTGGGGGGGGGGGGGTGTCCCTGTAGATTAAGTGCAAGTACTCTTTTCACATCGGAATGATACACATTTTATAGTTACCACATACTTACCAAAAATTGTATTTTATTTTTGTGGTATTGTATTGTATTGCAATTGTATTGTTTTGAAAATATTGTCTTCCGTCCGAGGCATTCCCTCCTTTGTACGGTAGTGATAGTGGGCTTCGCCTTGATGAAAAAATAACACTGTGGTAATTAACAATTATTTATTAATTCATAAGCAAATAATTTTTTATATAATAATTTATGAATAATGGGTGTTTGTACTCTTATTTTCCATGTTCCATCGCCTTTCTATAACACATGAATTTTTTTTTTTTTTTTTTTGTCAAAAATTGCAACATTTCAAGTGCAATGCAAAAGCAGAATATATTTTTGGAACAGGAAAAATAATTTAGGCATACCTTACTAAACCCAGTACTCATTTTTTGCCCTATTAGGATAACAACGGGGAGGGGGGGGGAGATTGTTTTTTTACACCCCGTAAGAAGTGTATTTTTACACAAACTCTAGAACTTCAAGTCCAATGCAGGGGCAGATGATGTTATCCAATCACAATAATATTGTACAATGTTTTTATTGAACCCAGAGAGAACCCTTTCCGCACTATTAGAATAGTGTTTAAAAAAAAAAAAAAAATCTGCCCACCCTACTGTGCAACAGTTCCTTGAATTACAGGGCATCGAGTTTTACCACAGTAGTTCCTTGAAACTGATTGCATACTACAAAAGAAAGGTCTCATGTTGCTGGTGACTACGTAGAAAAATATTCCAAGGTGTACAGTTCATGATGGCACAATGAATTTTCTGTTGGAAATAAAGTAAAAAAACACAAAACATACTTAGAGAACGTCAATTGTACAACTAATTAAAATGACATCTTCACAAAAATACAATAGATTAAAATGGCCCCCTCACAACAATGCAGTCAAAACAGCCTTGCATTGGCATTTTACCTAATATTTTGTTTTGCAAATTACTTTAACAACAAAAAAGTTTTTACAAAAGTCTGAATGAAAATTCATAAAAATAGATGCTGAAATTAAAAAAACAAACCATTTTTACAACAATCTTTCGCAAGGTTGGTTAATTTGAGGGGGAAAGGCTCAATGACTTATTTTTGCTAAGACTTGTAAAAACGAGCCAAAAGTAAAGGGGAAAAAACATAATGTACAGTAGTATGTTTGATATAACATGTAATAATTATGTTATAAATAAAAACAAACAATTATTTAGTATTCTAGTTATAATGTGCAAGCTACAGAGTATTAAAAAAGTTCTAGAGAGTTTAAATGTTTAAACCTATTTTATTGGAAGATGGCAATAATAGCTATACATTTAATTAATTCAAAGGATTTTTCAAAGAATATTTATCCATGATTAATGTTCTTTTAATAGTTGACTCTTTTTGGCCAAATGATTCTCTCAAATGACTAATGCTACTGTAAGAGTACAGTATAAAATTAGAAACACAACTGAAAAATTTGAGTTTAAAATATCAAAACAATATGCAGCCCCTTTTGGGGCACATCTTTTTTAATATTCGTCTTAATACTGAAATAACAAAACTACATAATTAAGGAGAAACAAATTAGAATAATTCCATTTATTTTACATTTTATTAAGTTTGCAGCCTTTATATTACTTAGTTGATCAGGATACAATTATTTTATAATTTGTAAAATATTAAGGCATATACATCATTAATCTCTACTTATTATAAAAGATGTCTGTGGATCTGTGTGTGGGCGGTGTTACGGACAAACGGCTACACCTAGAAATACCAAATTTGGTACTCAGGAAGATCTAAACATGAAGTTGTGCACCTCGAAGCGATTTTTTCAAAATTTCGACCTAGAAATTTTTTAATTTTATGTTGTATGCAATTTTTGGCATTTTTTCTCACCTAATTCATAATAACGGCGGAAATTATGCTCGCAGCAAAACTGCATTTGTATCATCGGATAGAGGAGAAAATTTTCTTTTAAAAACAGTTTGTTCTGAATACATAACGTGATTTACCGAATTTTAGGAATTTTTTTACTGAGCATCCATTTTGGCAATTTTTTTCGTAAATAATTTTAAAACTCTTGCATCTTGAATTCTATCCGTCAACTTTTTGATATTTTGACAGATCGTGGAACATTCCTTTCTCCCTCTTTTAAAATAAAAACGAAAACATTATGTAAATTAGGTGATTTTTTACGAATTTAAATGTAACCTAATGTTTAGAATTTAATAGCATGAACGCGGAGAGCTTACGGGATTACGTTAATTGATCATGGCACGTGATAATTTAATTGCGTTGCCACAAAAAGGATTAGAGAAAAGGTTTTTTTTCCAACCAATCGAGTTTTTAAATGAGATATCGGAATTTCAATTCACAAGTGAGGATCTATGACGTCAAATGCTTTAAAATACGTAAAAATTACGCCACAATTTTAACCCATTAATCCCTGCTCTTTTTTTAACACAAGGAGGCGATATTTTGATTAAAATTTACTTTAGAAATAAACTGAGAAATTCATTATTATTATTATAAGTGGTATTTTAATTCGTTGCTTATTTAAAAATTGAAATATTTTAATGCGGCTGAAAATGTTCATTTTAAAAGCTACAAAATTCATTTTAAAGCGGGATATATTAAAAATTTTCTATTTACTTTTTTATTCTTCGCATTTAATTATGTCGAAGGCATATATGTTTCCAAACATATGCATGTTGCAAGTACAGTTTTATTTTAATGTTGGATTACGTTTCTCCATAGTGTCCTATTCTAATTTTCAACGTCGTTTTAAATTTTAATATGATACCGTTTGAAAGCTATTGAGTAAAATATCCAAATTAACTCCCTGAACCAACGGGGTATCTTTTACAGCAGTTAAACAGTGACATCATAAATTTTTATAAATGCATGAAATTTGTAAACTCAGCAACTCTGACGTCCTGTCACAGTTATAGCAATTCTAAATAGCTCCTTGAGATGACAAGGTTTGTTTTTAGTAGACAGAACTATAGAGGATTTATAAGATATCTTTAGATTGGATACATGGATATTTAAGTTGGCACCGCTTGAATATTTTTCACCACGGTGAGATTAAATGTTTTGCGGTGCTAAATACGCCAATCTTACAAAACTATGCATAAATTAAATTTGATGGAGAGCTTCCTTAATAGCAACTATTATGTGCAATGAATAATGTTTATGGTAATGTGTAAGTTTCAAAGAATCGCCATAGAATAAAAAGGTCCCATTTGTGCCAAATAATGTAAGCTGTTTCGTTAAATTGAGCATTAAAGAGGGAGAAGCGAAGATAGATAGTATTAATATGCGTAATAGGTAGTATTAGTAGATTTGTAAGGATGACATGAATAAATCACAATATACAACGTTAAAAAATATTTCATGAAATTAAGTGTTCTGTTTATCCCTTTTCAAGGGTTGTTTTACAACCAACTGAACGATAAGTAATTCTAATTTGCGATGATATATCCTGCAGTAATTTCAACAGAGGAGACTACTTGAACTTTTTAAAAAATGAAATTTGTTTTGTCACATGCAGATATATGAAGAGCGGGTGCACAGCTATTTTAAAATTACCGGTTGTCCATTTCATGTAGTGTCTGAGGTATTTAATGCTACAACTTGAACCTAAAAAACAGTATGATGTAGAAATAACACATTTTGAAAGTCAGGAGTTCTCTGCAAACCGCTAAGCTTTTCACTTTTCTGATCGCGAATGACACTGACGTAGTTTTTTGAGTCATTATATTGCAATGATGCCAGGAGTCATGACGCAAACTTTACATCATAAGTCAAATAATTTTGCTTTTATTTTGGATTTCACATCACTGGAATTAATTGGAATTACACATGTAAGGAAAATTTTCGTTTCCTACCGTGCGAAGAATGGGCACACAGCTAGTTAATATAATAAACAATAATTATGACAAAAAATTTTATTAATGCACTGGCCATCACAAAATAATTATTTTTTCAATGCAGTGTTGTGAATGTATAAAATATTTACCGTCCACAGATTATTAAATTGCTGAACTATATGCATAGTTTTTCTCTCGACTCTTCCCTTTCCCTTTAAAATTGGGCTTAGGGCTTATTTTATGGGGGGGGGGGGGGGGACTTCATAGCAAAAATGCTCTTAAGTTAGCAAAAAGTTTTAAATGCCCCAATATTTTCCTGGCATTCCAGGTCAGAATACACAAAATGCAATGTGCTAATTTCTGTAAATTCCCTGATATTTATACTACTTTTAAGTAAATTTTTCACAGAAACTAGGAAAAGAGCATAATTGGAATGACCCAGCAACTTGATTTATTTGGATTTAGAAATCGCAACTCTACTGTTTTTCCTAGACAAACATACCATAAACAGGGTTGTCAACCTTATGGGAATAATTTGAGGGGTGTCTAAAGTTTTGAGAAGAATTTTGCTTTTTGCAAAATAATTCAGTAATATGAGTAAACAGTAATATGAGTAAAACTAGGAACTAGTGTTCATGATTATGATTTAATTGAAACACAGGTCTATAATTGTATTTTACAACTAATCAAATATTAACAAAACTAGACCACTGTATATTAACAGACTTCATTTTCTTTTAGTTAGACATAGCATAAAATTATCTTTACGTCACTAGCATTACTGCTTTTAATAGATTTTTTTTTTTGAAAGCTAATTTTTGCTGCAGATATTAAACCTTTAAAGTACTTGTTCAGAGAACTAAGGCAGGAAATGTGGGAAAACTTTTCTTTCTTTTGAATGAGTAACTTAGTTGGCAGCCTAGAGTTAATAATAATTGAATCAATATTTTGTTAAACAAAAAGTAAAATGTAACAATTGCGAATAAAATTATGAAAAAAAGCTCAATGGTTGAAGCCATTCAAATGAAACAACATTTGCAAGTCCTTAGCATAGGCGTAGAGTTATATGGGCCCGTGGGGCTCGAGCCCCCCCCCCAATAAATTGCAAATAGGGGCTGAGCCCACCCAATAATTTACCACTAAATACAGAAAACTAATTTATACTAACAAAAAAAAAGTATTTCACGCCATTTACAAATGTTTAAAAAAACCTTTATTTTAAAAAAAAATTCTTTTGATTTCAATCATGATTTAGTATTCATTGGGACGCCACGTAACACACAATGTTACTATAAACTACCCTCGCCAGACTCTGGTTAATGAAAATCAGATTATGCATTGTAAAGTATGAAATGAAGAAAATTTCAGATGTGTCTAAAATGCACTATCTCATCTAAAATATTTTTTTTTTCCTCCTTTGGATTTTTTACTTTGCTTCTATTTTTAATTTATAACATGGTAGGAAGATACTAACATAGATACTTACCTTACATAGGTGGACCCATAGAGCTCGAGTGCCTCCAATAATTTACACATATATAGTAAAGAATATTGTAAACAGTATATTTTTTAATTATTTTTTTCAAAATAGTAACCAGCTTGTGCACGCAGCACAAAAATTTTGCTATGTTTTAAGCCGAAAAATCATGTAGAAAAAGTGGTTAATTATATTCCGTAGTAGTTGGCAGCTATGAATAAGTTATATGTATGTGAATCAGTGGCGAAGCCAGAAATATTTCATGGGGGGGGGGGGGGTTATGACTTCTGACCTCTCACATATATGTACGGGTGTATGATAAGGGAGTGAAGAATATACATTTTCTATGGCAAAAAAAATCCTCATGGGGGTTATGACCCCCTAACCTCCTTGGCTTACACCACTGACGTGAATATATGTGGTTGTGGGGCCTGGCCCCCCCAATAA
Source organism: Cheiracanthium punctorium (assembly GCA_038373885.1). Taxonomy (NCBI): domain Eukaryota; kingdom Metazoa; phylum Arthropoda; class Arachnida; order Araneae; family Cheiracanthiidae; genus Cheiracanthium; species Cheiracanthium punctorium. The sequence continues at coordinate 76,948 of JAWZYV010015205.1, forward strand.
TTTTGAAAACTTTACGCTTATGGTCTTTAGTCAACACAACAAGTGGAACTAGTTCTTTCAATGTTTCGTAAGGACTAGTCTACTTTTCCAAAAATTAACAATTAAGCATTAAATGAAGTTTTCTTTCATTTTCACAATCCAATGAAAATATCAAGGCTTTAACTAAAAAAGTATAAATGATTATACAGCAATGCGCAGCTTCAACAAATGTACATACACATAAAAACTTTATGCATATGCTATTTTGAAGTACCCAATCTTTGCAAAGAAATAAAGATTGTACACACAACTAATGCAAATACAAAATATTTTAAATATTATTTTAACTTTGCATCAATTCGCATACCTGTCCAAAATTTCAACCTCATAAAATATCTGAATACTACATAAAAAAACAGGAGAACAAATATTTTCCCCCTCAATTTTTAATTTTTTCCAGTTAAAAATACTTGTGCGTTTTTTAAATATATTTGTTAATAACCAACGTATGCAAAAATAAATCACTAAAATCTCAAACTACTGCAAAGCAGAATAAAGATTATTGCATGAAATTAACAATATTTCACAAAAATAATCAAATTGCCAAATTTCATTTAGGTGACCAAATTCTTTTAAAATACACGCACGTATTAGGTTGATTTGCAAATGCCTCTACTTAAACAATATAATAACTTCTCTAGAAAACATTTATCCTTATTAAAACCCAGTAAAATAATGGAGAGTAAATATTTTACATTATTTATGAAGAACTACCTAGAAAACTTCTAAAAATTTACAAGAAACATTTACAGAAAGTGATTACATGTGGCAAAAACCTACCCAGACTGAGGAACAAAGCTGGTATCCAAGGTAAGTTTTAAACCTTTGACAAACTGATCTTCAATGGCTAACTGAGAGGCAAGCACATTATCTGTAGTCCATTTTTCTTTGATAGTGAGACCTATGAAAAGTAATTAATGGTTAATTCATGGAAATGCACAAAAGAAAATCAACTGAAAGATCTTCATATGAACCTGTTAACACCCAGCATCTTCTTTTTTTTTTTTTTTTTTTTTTTTTTTTGAGGACGGTCACAAAATTAGTTCGTTGCAAAAATACATAAGCATTAATTTATTTCCGTGTTTTAATTTCCCTAATAGTAAATTTGATTTCTTCAAAATACTCAGTGTTAACAAAATAAAATGAGAATCTTTCACTGTTTTATTCATACTTTTTGAAAAAGAAATGTATGTCTGCCACAATGCCATATAATTATATATCACTCCAGGTATCAACATAAATTGGAGAATGTTATGAAAATGGCTGTGTGGTAATAGGTTAAATCAATCTTGTATTTGACCCTAAAAGAAAGTCGCAATGGCACTGAAGTCTGGAAGACTGAATGTAATAAAATATTTTGATGTTATGTAAGCAAGTTGTCAGTATGAACGAGGTCACTTTAACAAAGATAAAAGAAAGCAATGAGCTGGATGTCCTAAATAACAAGAGATCTAGCTCTGTCAAAAATTAAGCAAAGAATTGCATAACTTTATAAGACAAACTCAATCACCACAATTATCATTAATAGGCAATTAATACAAAATATTAAAGTCCTAAAAATATTTCCTTTCATTTACTTGCTTGTCCTTCATCAAATATATGGCAGATGAAAAAAAAAAAAAAATCACAACCTTTTTTTTCCCCTTAAAAAAAAAAAAACCTAAAAGTGGCCATAATTAAAAGAAAGTTAAAGAAACTCTGGTTTAAAGAAGCTTATTTGTGATTGTTTTTGTATTCCTGTCCATTTTATTAAAACATGCATTTTATTAGATTGCAAAATCGTTTTTGACAGAGGGTATATTTTTTGAAAAATCATTAATTCATAACTAATATAAAAAGAATTATAATCAATATAAGAATACAATAAAAGAATAATAACTAATATAAAAAGAATTGAGCTTTTAAAATTTAGGTTCTACTTTAATATGTAGATGATCCCCTAAAACCAAAATTAATACATATAATAAAACACATGAACTAAAGTAAAATTATACCTTTTAATACCTGTATGTTAGTTAGAACATGAATTTTTTCTTCTGGTTTGGTTTCTTTTAGGTGGTACTGAACATTATAAGAGTTAATGACCACAAAAGTCCAGTCAACTACAGCATTGAATAAATTATTGAACTTTTTCAACTAAAATCATATCTGTTTATCTATGTATATATAAATACGCTAAGAAAAACCTTTGTGTCCCTTTTGCAGCACATCGCTAAATTTCACACTCATCTGTTCGTGCAAAGTTCGAATGGAGGCTGTTGTGTGAATGTTAAAATTTCTGTTTAATATTCTAGTGCACCATAAAAAATTAGAGAAGTAATTTGACATGCATTATTTTGCACCAAGTCAGGCAATGGTTCCACTGTTGTGCCAATTTTGAAATAACACAAAGTTTCAGCAGTCTAAAGGGTTATATAGTATTACAACAAAATTTGAAGTGAAATTATTCCCTAGTTTGGTGAAATGCAATGACTAAAATGTGCTTTAGTCCTGTGATTGACAACTTTTTTTAGACTGTCGATTAGTGTGTGAAATGTTTTGTATGAAATTTAAAATTTATGTATGAAATGTAAATTCCATGTTTTAACAGTGGAAAAACGAACCGAACAGGACAGGTTGCAACCTAAGAGATGCTTCATAGGAATGCACCAATTTGACAATTTCTTCAGAATCTCCTGCCATGCAGTATGCTAAAGCAAATTTTCTCCGAAAATATTATTGAAGAAATACCTCAGCAATTAATAGGGAATAAAAATATTATTAATGATGTGTATGGAAATATTTTTGAAAATATACTCTCAGATAACACATAGAAGTCAACTATAATAGAACCTAAAAATCATGATTGAACTTTTATTAATGTTGGCTTAATCGAATCTGGTGGACAGAGAACATATCACCATCGCTACGATAAAATAATTTGCTGATGACAATGAGATAAATAACTATCCAGTATTTTTTTTAATTCTTTCACCATGAGTGGTTTGGTGGGGTGTTTTTTTTTTTTTTTGGTTAACCGGGGGCAACTGAAAAATTGCTATATAATTGTAATCTGTGCCAAATGCTTACAAACCTAAAGCGATTTCCAGTACATAGTTGTTTATCCCTTTCTATACTTTGGAAGTTTAATTTAATTTCGTATTTTAATTGCACATGTTTTCCCCAATCGCACATTATGTAATGAATAAGCATACAAATTTCTTTTTAGACTAGTGATATTTTTATACATATTGAATTCTGTTTAATACTTTTTTGTATATGTATTAAAATTTCCGGCTTTGTTTGAGGGAGCAACAGCATTTCAGAAGCAGTCTTTAAACGTTTCCCAGAAAAAACAGCAGGCAGAATTTGAGCCTGGCTAACCGAAAAATACCATAGTTTGAGGGAGCAACAGCATTTCAGAAGCAGTCTTTAAACGTTTCCCAGAAAAAACAGCAGGCAGAATTTGAGCCTGGCTAACCGAAAAATACCATAGTTTGCAACTACATAAGTTAGTATTGAAAGTTAAATGCATAGTTATACTAATCAAACTTTAATAAAAAGTAAGCATTAGCCAATGGAACAAGAATGAGCACCAAGTTTAATATATATCGTAATCAGTGATCGATCTAAGATTTTTTCAGAAGAGTTAGAGAGTTAAAAGGAGTATTTTCCTATACAAAGGAGTAATTAAAGCAATGAACAATTATGCTAAATTTTCAAATGCATAATTAAATTGCATTTAACATATAAATTATATATAATAACTGATTACACAATCTAGGCACAATGTTAGTGTTAACTGTAAATTTCACTATCTACATTAAAAGTTATCGCAGATTTCAGATGGTCAACTGTAAATAAAAATCATTTTCAAAGGAAAATCTCGCCTTAATTACCGATCATAAAACGGAATTTTATACAGAAAAGCAATGCATAAAAACATGCATTCCGAAATTCTTAAGGCTAATTCTGAATTTCTAAGGCGTGAAATATGCATTTATAGGCATTATCGAGATCACCAATTGTAATGCTATTGATTGCGAATTGTGAACTGGAACTGCATTCGATAAAAGAATTTTAATTCCACTAACAAAATATTCTGGTACTATTTTACTATAACCAGAGTTGCCAACCAGGCAAGGTGAAAAATCAGGAGATTTTATTCTAAAGATCAGGAGACTTGTTTTCGATTAAAAAACTAAAAATTTTAAATCAGGGTTGCATCAGCTGAAACTACATTTTGGAGAGTGACAGAAAAAAGCATCTTTGGTGTTGTTTATTTCCAGATATAGATATTTTGGGACACACACACAAAAAAAAAAAAAAAAAAAAAAAACATTAATTTTGGGTCATGTCTTCTATTAGGTAGTCAGTGCTTGTAAAAAATTTAGAACATGAAAAATGTTAAGTAGGAAAGTTAAAAATTGGGGTCAATTTTTACTCTTAAGGCATTGAAGGATTAAACAAAACAATGTCAAATGAAAAATAATCATTTTAAAGAGTGATGGAAAAAGATAAATTTCAATGCTTTAGAACATGAAGCTGCACTTCTTTCACTATTATACATTTGCCAGTGAAGTCTGAACTTTTTGATGTCACACATGCAGTGGGTTCCTGGAACTAGTTTGATTGCAGGAAAGGGGGAAATGCTGAGAAGGGTTCCTTGCCACGACAAAATTTAGAAAAAGATTTCAAATTCAAAAAAATTGCATTATTCATTTAATAAATTATAAAAATCAGGAGAAAATGAGCAAATAATCAAAAATCAGGAGAAATTTATCTTAAATCAGGTTGTCAGGAGATCAATGAAAAATCAGGAGTCTCCTGCCTAAATCAGGAGTGTTGGAAACTCTGTATAACCTTTCAAAAAACTCAATTTCCAAATATACCTGCATTTGTGATGAAAGTAATAAATCTGAAGGACTACCATTCGAAAAATGTGCAAATTTATTGAGGCATCAAGATTTATACACATTCAGTGGTATACCTCAGCAAGTAGAGTTCAATCATTCGACGGTTTAAGGTTTTATAACTCCGGACATAATGAGCCTTTAGTAGAGGATGGCTCGGCTCCAGGCTGAATTTTCGGAGGATACTACTAGACTTTTTACATTAGCCTGAATTGTTCAAAATGCAAACTGAATTTGTGAAATTGTAAGGGAACATGTGAAATCCAAGGTTGGTAGAGAGAGATGACCCCTATTACCCACTCAATGGAGCTGCCTTTGCACTAAGCAAAGCATGATAGTTTTTAGAAAAACACCGTCATCACAGAAAAGTGTAGTGGTAGTAAAGTGAAATTATACCAAAGTGGTCACTATAGACAGATGGTCTCTTAGCCAAGGTGGTCACTTTAGTAGGTTCCACTGTATATGGAATGGTGAGGCATACTCTTTGACAGAACTTTATTCATGCTCAAATTAAAAAATTTAATGCTTTATGGTCGAATTTTCACCACTGGCTGACAATTAGTTTTAATCAAATTTGAGTTAGGGTCGCTATAAATTTTTTGTCAAAAAAATTTAATGACTTCTTCAAAAATGGCCATACCAATTACTATTGCAAAATGTATGAAAAAACATAATTGCATGTTATTTCTATTCATAAAATATATTTATTGTAGAAATAAGTTTTCTATCTTACTTTTTGCACAGTCTAATAATTTTGCCAATACTCTATATCAGCATGCAAAGATATTTTTAAATAACATGAACAAGCAATCAGCAGACATAAGAAAAGCTGCCCAGGTGGTGTAATGGCATGTCTTGGGTCCGGGTTCGAATCCCGGCTTGGGCATGGATGTTAACTTGTCCAAAACTGCAAAGGGGGTAAAACACCAGCTGCCGACTGGGTGTCCCCATACTTAAATGACCACAATACCTTCAGCAGTTGTAGTGGACAAAGCCTAATTGAAAAGTGCTTGCCCATTGACCAAAAAAAAAAAAAAAAAAAAAAATTTGTAAAGAAATACCAGCATAAAAAAGATATTCTTAAATAACATAAACAAGCAATCAACAGGCATAAGAAAATTTATAAAGAATTACCATAATCTTTAATTAAGTACTTTGTTTCTATGAAAGCATTAACTTTGCCAGTGTCATTATTGGAATTTCCACTAACAGTGAAGTTAACGCCAGTGCTGGTTTTAGTTTTACATTCTAATTTTACAACACCAATGTCTGAAAAAGAAATAAGAATATTAAAGATACAAATTAAAAAAAGCAAACAAATGCACAGTTTATTTGGACAGTATATATTTACAACTACAATAGAGCCCTAATTATCCAAGGTAGGAGGAAACAAGCATGCATTGATGATCAGTGATAGAATGAAGATAAATGAATTATGAATAAACATCTATCAAACTGCGTTGTTATACTATATTACATAGTTTTTTTTTTCAAATTAGCACATAATATATTTTTTAACAGATGATACATTTGTACTAAATTTTTTAAACAGTTTTACACAATAGTAATAGCGTGTTATTATCCAACATGTTTTGACCGGTTCAAATTTGTATCGAAGTTTTTTTGCAGTAATTGAGGTAGTGCCCTGGTTAAAGTTGACAGCTTGGTTGACTTCATGATTAACATAAAATCATTATTAACATGGAACATTGGCTAAGAGGATTTCGGATAATAATCAAGGATTTACCGTACAGTACTATTATATGTACTGAAAAGTTTTTTTTTTTTTTTTTTCCACATTAAAGTTAAACAAATGAACATTTAAGAAGTTTTTAAATCAAAAAACAAGTTGGACTCAAACAATGGATTTGTGCTTGCTACATTTTCAAGCAAGAATTTCATAGATTAATTTTTTTATTTCAAGAAAGGTGTGTGAAAAAAGGGGAGGGTAGCTTACCATCCACACTAGATTACATATTTCAAATTATTCTTTTAAGGATATTTTATCGTCGAGATAGAGAGGGAACGAAAGCTTTACACGAAAGCTTTTCAGCTCTATTGCACTATTTTGCTGACTCCCCCACCCCTTTCTTTGATATGTCGTATATGAATGCTGGTTTACAGAATACTTTACAGGACATTTTGAACTCTTGAAAGCAGGATGAGAAGCTTGCTTTTTCTTTGTTTCAGAAGTACAAAAATTTAAAAAGTTCAAAGAGCAAGAATTACTTGCTGATGAGAGATTTTTTAAAATTCCATTAGTAATGCATGTTCATGATTGGTCAGGTAAAAACTGGATTGCATGGCTACAACAAACAAATTTGGAAAATTGTTTACGGTTTAGCATATGGTGGAAATAAGAAAGAAACATACTTTTACCAGTTTTACAGTCAAATTCCAAGTTCAAATGTGTCAAATGTGTTTTTAATGTATAAGTGTGATTCATTTTTATTTATATGATGTAAGCCTAAACATTTAATAATTTTTTGAAAAAAAAAAATAGAAGAGCCTGTAAACAAGTTTATTCTGCTTCAGCATCTCAAACATTTTATTGTTCATTGTATATTGCAGCATTTGATTGTAGTAACCAGTGATCAACCTACAATTTTTTCAGAAGAGTAAAAATACTCCTTAACCTTTCTAGAAGGAGTGTTTTCCTTTCCATAGGAGTAATTAAAACAACAAACAATTATCTTACACTTTCAAATACATAATTAAATTGCATTTAACACATAAATAACTGATAACACAATCTAGGTACACTGTAACTGTAAATTTCAATGTTTGCGTTAAAGATATCGCGGATTACAGAGTCGACTGTAAATAAAAATAAAAGATCATTTTCAAGGGAAAATCTCGCTATAATCACCAATCATAAAACGAAATTTTATATGGAAAAGCAATGCATCACACATTCCGAAATTCTTAAGGCGTATTCTAAATTTCTTAGGTGGGAAATACGCATCTAGAAGTGTTATCGCAATCACTGGTGGTAAATTTTATTTGAGTAAGTTTTTAATTAGTGGTAAAAATAATTCTCTGGAGAGGAGGGTGTATTGTTTGCAAAACTGGTCCATACATTAATGAATAAATACCCAAAGCTTTAAATAAGCCTACTATATAGTTACGCTGATCTTCGACTCTAACAATTCCGGGCAACTCATCCAAGATATAAAACTTATCACCATTACTCAAAACAAGATTACAAAGTACAAAAAAAGCAATAGCATCTATGATTCGCCTGAAAATTTTCAAAATTATGTATAAAAATATAGAAAACAATCTTCGCTACTTTAAAAATCTGAAAATCCACCTGTTCCCTCATTTTTAAATGATTTTTTGCTATTTTCAGCTTTATTTTATTTCTGAGAGTAAAAAAAAAAAAGTTAATCATTTGCATGACAAAATTAGCTTTTTCAAGTGAGAATGACATATTTGCATACCTGCCAGCCTCTTTAAGCTGGAAACAGGAAGACTCGGATTGAAAAAACAGAAGATTTCACAAGAGAAACAGATAAGAAGTAAAAACAGAAGTCTCCCAGTTTATCACCATTTCTCATTATTTTTTATATTAGCAATATTAAAAATAAAAACACTATTAAATAGTAATAGAAAATAGCTTACCTGAAATTTTTATATAAAATGAAAACAGATTGAGCATTATCACAAAAATTAAATAAATGGAAATTTGACTATTTTTAACGAACGTATGTTGAAAAATAAACAGATTAAGATTTTTTTTTTTTAGCTGGTTCAAAGTAGCTTTTTTTAGCTTTTACTTATAGTTCATCAGGAAAATTATTTTCATAACAAAGTATGTCAGAATTAGTTTTGTTGTTGTGTGTGATTATGGCAACGCTACACTAGGGCGATCTGCCAAGGATGGGGGATGCCTTGGTAGGAGGGTTTTCTAAGGGGTTCTAACGCGTATTCACGTTACATATGGAGAAAAACTGCCAAAACTACAGACCGTTAGATCGACAGCCGTGCAATGGGACCCGAACCCGGGAGCTTCACACTTCGGCCGTCTACCATTTTAAATGACACATCCACTGTGCCATGGTGAGGCTCAGAATTAGTTTTCAACACTAATAAATTTTCTAATGATGAATTACTGAGAGAGGAACGAAATGAAGTTCTGTTTTTTTTTTTTTTTTTAACAATCAATAAAAGATTTGCTTACAAATGCTTATCCTCACTCAAACAACAGCACTGTGCTGTTAGCTGTCGAAATGATTACCTTAATAAATTATTTTGAAATAGATTTATGAATTTACTAATTTTTTAACATAGTTTGGGATACAATTTAATATATCAACTTGAAAAAAACAAGATTTTATCTTCTGGCAGAAGATCGGAAGATAGCTTAAAAAAACAGAAGCCTTCTGCCAAAACCAGAAGAGATGGCAGGAATGTATTTGAAGTCCCGGTCATCAGGCTTTGAAAGGAAGTCAGTTCATTTAACATAGTTTAATTTTTTCTTCATTAAAATAATCACATCTGCTTGAAATATTGATATAAGGGGGGCTACACAAAACTAAATCGTTTGAATGTGAAAAGTGTCTGCACATTCCCAAAAGAACATGCAATTTGATTCGGGTACATAAGAAAAATTGAATAAAACATTGAGTGTACACATGCTTTCATCAAATGTTTTTTTCTAGTGCCCGTTGTAATTGCCTCCTCAACAAGCTTTGACTTCCAGTACAGAAGTAGTCTCGCAAATTCAGAACAGTACAGTACAATACAGTCATATTAGCATGGGGGGCAAATTAGCATGGGGTAAATTAGCATGGGGGGCAAAATTTTTCCTATAGTCTATAATAATAAAATTGAATGTCTGTAAATCTGTATGTGTACGATCTCCAGATAAATCTACAGGAGACAGAGCTCTGAAAATTTGAACATATAAGCCCATGACTAGACTTTGGTAATGTGCACCTCGGAGTCAGAACTTTTAAATTTTTATTAATTAAAAACCATTTTTAGCTTGCCATGCTTGGTGAGTTTCGCCTGCATAAAATGACTAAAACAAAATCCCGTGCATTTGATAAAAATTAAATGGCATAGAAATTTCATCAGGTTTGTGCCAAATCTATAATACAATAATAAAAGTGAATGTTTGTAAATCTGTATGCCCTGTGGCAGAAGCAAGGTAGCAGAGTAACATTGTCGCAGAAACAGAACGATCCTCTGCAGGCAAATTGTCTTCAAGAGTTGAAAAATGTGCTGAAGACTACTCGTATAATTGTAATTTTCAATTAACTATGCTTAAATGCACCCATACATTTCTGTGTACATGCTTGAATAATTTATATAGAGCTGTAGAAAATTTTTTGTATTTATGCAGTTTGTCGCTGAAAGCATGACAAAATTCTCCCACTGGATCTGTATGTGTGCGATCTACAGACAAATTTACAGCACACAGAACTTTGAAAATTTGAACATATAGGTCCATGGCTTTGGTAATGTGCACCTAAGAGGCTTAGAATTTTGAAATTTTAATTACTTTTTTAATTATTAATTAAAATCACTTTTAGGTTCCATGCTTAGTGAGTTTTACCCATATAAAATGATTCATGCTTTTGAACTAGCAGAAATGCTATTACTTCAATGAAGAAGCGTGAGCATTTGAAAAACATGAAATACCACGGAAATTATGCCAAATCTACCTTTTATAATAATGAAAATGAATGGCTGTAAATCTGTATGTGTGCGATCTCCAGACAAATCTACAGAAAGCAGAGCTTTGAAAATTTGAACATATAAGCCCATGACCTTTGGTAATGTGCACCTGAAGCTCAGGATTTTGAAATTTTAATTACTTTTTTAACTATTAATTTAGAATCCATTTTTAGGTTGTCATGCTTGGTGAGTTTTAGCCACATAAAATGATTTATGCTTTTGAAAAATATGAAATGGTATATAAATTACATTAATTTTATGTCAAATTAAAGGGAATAAGAAGAAATCAAAGTCCAAATGTGTTTTTTAAAGTTCGTAAATTTCCTAACAGGGATCGTAAATATCATGATATTTTCGAAAATTTCAAAAATATCCAATATTTTTGATATATATCTGATATTTTGATATACATCTGATATTTTGATATACATCTGATATTTTGATATTTATAAATATTTCTGATAAAAAGTTAAGTTTATTGTTGATAAATATTTTCAAGCATGATATAAACATTATAACAAATATTCAACTTATATTTGCTAATAGTTATATATTTTGCATTTAACAACAAAATTTTACCAGATAAAGTAGGAAACAAACAAACTAAATATGTTTTATGTACTCACTAAAATGCAAAATGTAAGATTCAATCTCCAGTGCCAAGTTAATTTTATTAATTACAATTCAAAATAACATACAATTCTCCCTTTATTTCTTTTTATTAAAATATTTAAACAAAAAAGTAAGTTTCTTTGCTTTTTCAGTCCCTAAGCGATTACTTAGTTTGGACTGGACTAATCCAAAGCTAGAAAATATCTTTTCTAGCCCAGTTGTTGATGGACTAGCAGTAACTAACTGCCTAATTAGGTGCAATGTTCTGTCTTTCAGATGGTCTTTTATTTTGATAGTGTTCCACCAAACTATGGGTTCAACATTTAGAAATTCATGTTCAAACATAAAACTTGGAAAAGGGCTCTTTTTGGCTAAAAAGTTCATAGACATAGGCAAAAGTTCTTTATCAATTGAACGTATGAATTTAAAAGCTATGTGGGTTTCATCTTAACTTAATTTTTTCCCACAATATCTGTGGTCCAACATATATGCAGCTAAATGTGCCGATGATAAAGCCATTTCTTTCCTGTCTGAGAATTTTCTCATAATATCTTTCCTGGCATATACTTTTAATTTTTCCTTTAATTTGCAAAACAGGGCAACACATTGTACAACGATCACTTTGGTCCTCATAAAGTGCATTTGAAATGGGTCCTAAAATATCTATGTAATCAGAACAGTTAACCATTAGGTTTACATCATTGACTAAATCGAAAATGGCTTTATCAATTTCAAATTTGTGCTCTTGATAAATTTGCATCAAATTTCCCCTGTTGTCATTCCATCATTCTCCTAATAAGGTGTCATCTTCCATTTATAGGGAATTTCACCTATTCCAAGTGAAATATAAGCATTTGTTGAACTTAACTCCATTTAATTTACAAGGGTTTCTTTTACAGGGATGAGATCTTCAGCTTTTTAGCTGATTTCAGGTTTTTGTGAATAAAGAGGAAATTACTTTGTCTTTTTTTCACTGAAAATTCTGTTTTTCAGTGAATTCCTGATTGTAGTTATGAGTTAGCGGTGTGATATTTTTATGTTGTAGCATGTTCCAATGTTTTTCTTCTCTTAAAACTTTCACATTAATTAGATATAAATATCATATGTATAAATTTTTTGCTCTCGTATGATTTCAGCTTTTTTGCTGTTTTGCTAATCTCATCCCTGCTTTTACATAAGGAAAGTATTATTCTAAAAGTCATTCCCCTTTCCTCCTTTCAATAGGGATGATATAGAAAGTCTGAGAAGATTATGTCCTGCCCACTCCACACCCCCTTCTAAAATTGATTGCTCAAGCAGTGACACCCTTGTGGTAAAAAGGAGGATGAAATTTCTTGGAATCACCAAAGTTTCTTTAGAAGGAATAAACAATACGATGAATATATATGATAAAATAATAAACAATAAGGATACTATAAAAGAAAAATCTTTTCTTTTTCTGCCCTAATCGGTAAACTTATTCCCACACTTTATATGAAAATATCAAAAATATCATGATATTTATTATAAAATAAATATCGGATACATATCATGATATATATCACGATATATATCCATTGATATATATCAACGAACCCTGTTTCCAAAGCCTACTAATATTATAAATGTATACATTTGTGTGTTTGTGACTCAATCATGCAAAACGGTTGAACGGATTTTGATAAAATTTGAAATGAAGATTGCTTATAACCTGGATTAGCATGCAGGCAACCTTTCATGCATACAGCATAAATAATTCTTAAGAAACCCAAAATAATTCTAATACATTTTGCTCTATGGACATTTTGTAACTACTGAACCGATACAAGAACTTCTTTCACTGATTGAAAGTTACACTGTTCCTAAGTATTACATGGCTACCTTTTATTCATATATCACAAATAGTTCTTTTTACAGGGACACTCATAAGAATTACATTGTGCTTTATATGTATCTCTGTTACTGAACCGATTCCAAAACATTTTTCACCGATAGAAAGTTACACTATTCTTGAGTATTATAGGCTGAAATTCATGCATATATCAAATAGTTCTTTTAAGGCCTTATTACATGGACGAAATTTAGAGCAATTTTGGTTGCAGAAACCAGTTGCTGCAATTCATTCCCGCAAGTCAGAGAGCCCAGATGAGCACGCAGGGTTGCCATAGTAAACAAACCCTGCTGTGTTCACAAACGTCAGAGATTCACCAAATTGGCAGTTGTTAAAGCATGTAATTATAAATAGCATATCGTTGGTTGCTTATACCTTGTGTATCTTCGGATCAGATTGATATTTATTTTTCTTTCAAATCAATTTCCATGTGGATATTCCATTGCACGGACATTTTGATTTCACACACGCTTCGCTCATCCCTTTCACTACGAACGGTATGGCTGACGCTGACTCTTCCGCCATCTTGTGTTGTGACGTAGAAATAGGAAGCACTACGATTGGCTGGATTTCCAGCAACCTGCAATTTTTTTGCCTCTGAACAAAAAAGTTTCAGTTGACTGTTCCCAAGGTAACCGAGGGAAATTTTCAGGAAAGAGGTTTTTGCAACTGGTTGCAGCTACCAAATCGCACGAAAATTCCTTCGTGTAATAAGGCCTTTACAGAAACACTCAAAGTAATTCTAATACATAACTCTCTATGGGTATCTCTAACTACAAAACCGATTCAAAACTTTTTCACTAATAGAAAGCTGCATTAATCCTCATTAACATAGGCTAAAATTAATACATATAGCATAAATATTTCTTTTAGAAGAACTAGGGGCCAAGGCCCCCAGACTCGCTACGCTCGCTTTTCGTATGAGGCATTCGGGCCGCTAATCAGGCTTATTCGTAAAAAAGACAATTTCAACAGACAAAACCCGAAGGATTGGATCGGATAGAATGTTATTGAGCTACACACTGCTTGGTTCTTGCATCGAAGATATTTTGTAATGGGAATCCGTGTTGTACAGGTCCTGAGCTATACTCCACATGTAGTGCGGACTCCGCTTATAATTGCTGGAAAAATTATTTGCACTCCTCAGAAACACAATGATATTTAATGTTGCCATTCAAAAGTTATATTAATTAGGAGCTAAAGCGTAATAAAATCAGAACATCTGTTTCAGCTGTATTTTTAATAATGTAAAACCTATTGGACACCTTGCGAATTTGCCACCCATGGCAATTTTTCATTATTTGGCGACTTGCGTACATGTAAAGTTAATAAAAGCTACGGAACAGATAGAATAGCCTGCCACCCATGGTGACTTTTCATTATTTGGTGATTTACACATGCTCACAACCTATATTTACTGTTCATTTAAGGTTACCGGAAAACCGTTATCTATATTTTCATTTACATAATCGTTTGCAGATTGGTGTACTTAACACCACGAATTACCATTCACCAAATACATAAAAAAAAAATCTAAATTTAGTAACTCTACATATACCATACCATGTATTGTGCTTCATTTAAAATAAGTAAAAAATAAATAATATTTAAATGCAATCACTTTTGTCAATGACACAAACATATTTGTTATTCACACATACTTCTCTCTGGACCTAACTCCGAAGCCAATGAGGATGAAGTCGCAGCTAGCAGTTAGTAGAAAATAGGGAGTAATTTCGTAAGCGGGTGTCAGCTATTTTTGGCAACTTTTTTTGTCGCCAACACCCGCTACTTGGCGCTTTTTTTGTCGCCATATTTTTCACGTGTGAAACACCATTTTAAAATACGATAAAATAATACAACACGTTGAGCACTGTCAGCAGAGACAAAACACTTTAACACATTAAAATTGCACAGATATTCCACTAAAAAAAAACAATAAAACAAAATACGGAGCACCTTCGATATACCCCCCTACCTTGATTTTTGGCGACTTTTTTTTTGGCGCCAAGGCCGTTTTCGACGGCGCCAAAAACGAAAGTGAAGTGGCCAAAAATGCCGTTATCGACGGCGCGAAAAATAAAAAAATGGCCATGAAACCACTTCCGAAAGCGAAAAAACTATAAGAATTAGAAGATTTCCACAAAAAAATTTAGGGTTAAAATGTAAAAATGGCCGCGAAGCAACGTTTTCAGAACCGAAAAAAACTGAGAATTAGAAAAATTCTACAAAAAATTTAGGGTTAAGAATGTAAACAACAATAAAATCAAGAAAATTTAAGAATTCATGAACGTAGAATTCGCGTTTTCGAACAAGAAATTAGAAATAGAAAAATTGTAGAAATAATTAAGGGTTAGGAATCTAAACACGAATAAATTCAAGGAAATTTAACAATTGATGGACACAGAAATTGCGTTTTCTAGCAAGAATTTAGGGTTAAAAATTTGAAAAAACCTAAATTTCACAAATAATGGGATTTTTATGTGAGGGGGGGCTCTGCCCCCCCTCAACCCCCCCGTTTGTTTTTTTTTACGAAAAAGGTAGTCAGGAAAACTGGAAATAAGAAATCGAGTAGAGCGTTTTAAGAAAAAAGCCAAAAACTGTGAAGCCATTCGCCTGTACAAATAGTGCAGTTACCACAATGTATAACGCGAAACAATATTATACGTTAGCAAAAATATCTCGGAAAGGTTAAGCTCACACTCCGAAAGGATGACCAAAAACTTCTCCTGGTCCACTAACAAATAGCTCATAACAAAAATTATATTAGCTACACCTTTCTTCCCACACGTGGGATTTTTATCAGACCACTTTAACGTTAAATTTTGTTCAAAAATACCCTGCTAATTTTCAATTACATTAGCTACGGAGGTTCTTAAAAAATCATAAAATCCTAACCAAAAATATAAAAAAAAGTACAGTAAAATATCAAAAGATCACAGTACCTTTGCAGAAGTGCTTTCGTCAACTTACTACCTCTCTCTAAAAATGTGAAAAAAAACTTCTCACAAGCTTCCACGTGCAGGAGCTATTGCATCACGGCGCTCTGTCATTGGCCGGCCGGCATAGGTTGCCATAAATAGCCTCCCCCCATTCTCGCCAA
Source organism: Cheiracanthium punctorium (assembly GCA_038373885.1). NCBI lineage: Eukaryota > Metazoa > Arthropoda > Arachnida > Araneae > Cheiracanthiidae > Cheiracanthium > Cheiracanthium punctorium. The sequence continues at coordinate 93,149 of JAWZYV010015205.1, forward strand.
CGAAATTCGTTTGGGAAACCAGAAAATCCCTTTTATCGCCAAGCTTGGCGCAAAAAACGCAATCTTTGGCGCGAAAAAAAGGTAGGGGGTATATCGAAGCTAAGCCCAAAATACACCATCCATACTTAACACTAAAAAATGTCAGCAATTTATGTAACCGGCAATTCAAAATGAGCAAACAGTAAACCGCTTTTAACTAAAACAATTTCAGTATATTAAGCAATCTAGTTCTACAGCTATGTAAACTAGGCAACCAGTGGTCCGTTTTTAACTAAAAAATCCTCAGTGGATTCAGCAACCTATTTGTACAGCTATGTAAACTAGGCAACCAGTGGTCCATTTTTAACTAAAAAAACCTCAGTTGATTCAGCAACCTAGTTGTACAGCTATGTAAACTGGGCAAACACTGGCCCGTTTTCAACTCAAAACAACATCGGTGGATTAAATAACCTAGTTATACACCTCATATAAAGTCACTATATGAAAACATAACAACATCAAATATCCATTTACAATTCACATTGAAAACCTTAAGCAATTGCAAAAATTCTTTAAAAAAAAAAAACTTACCTTTATTTTAAGAAACTCTTCAAAAATATCCATAACACTCTCAGCTAATACCATAACACCAAAACGCTTGCTTTTATTTAACATTATAATCGCGCCCTCCTTCAAATAAACACACACTTCCTTTTTAAACAACAACATAATATTCACTACACTTCAAATAACACAACACATTTCCAAATACACCTTATATTCCCTGTAAATAACTCAACAAACACCAAACAAGAACTGACACATCGAATTCAAATTCACCTGCTTTTTCGGTTTACCGATTACAGTTAAATTGCCTAAACCAATCACAAAATTCCTTTACCAAACATCCTGGTATCGTTTAATGAAGCCACCGAGCGTTTTTTTCATCAAACTACAGCACCAGTCAACAACTCAACTCCAAACACAGGTTGCAAGAGATATCTGAAACTATCTCTACCGTAAACAAACTGTCCAACGAACTTCAAATTTGGCGACAGATCGCCTCTTGGCGAGGACACCTACTAACTAAATTTCCCCCAGAAAATATTTTCAAATAGGTTATATTTGAATTTTCTTTAAAATATTTCTCTTTTTTTTTCGGGAGGGGGGGGGAGACTTCTTGCCCCTTAGTAAGTTACCCCTATGAGTATAGTCATTTAAGTGAAGTACGACAAACATTCAAGTGAAAATACAAGTTTTAGAAAAGCATTAAGAAATTGCTTGATTTTGCGAAAGGATTTCTAAATAAAGCTACATAAGATTCCTTATACACTAAAACAGCATCAGTAATTTTACTTTTTAAGGTGGCAGAATAGCATAAAACTTACAGCACAAAAAAATGCAACTTTTATACAACAAATTGCATACAGTATAAAATATACATGAACAGAATAACACATATAATGTATATTTTAAAACTTCCTTACGATAATTTCTGCTAAAAATGTCCCGGGCTTGTTTACCAAGATCAGCGAAGCATGGGGGAGCCATCTTTTTTTAAATTCTGAAATGTATAAAACAAACCTTACATTAGTTGATACTGAATGTGAGATACTGAAAAAGGAAAAGGCATTAAACAAATACTGTATTTACCCGCATATAAATAGAGAAATTTTGAACAAAAATAAAAGGCTTTAAATTAGGGATAGGGGATGGGGGGAAGTGACTTATACGAGGGTCCTTTTTTTTTAACAAATATAGTTTTTTCTTATTAGTAGAAATTTAAATTTTAAAATATAACTTTAAATTTTCATTTTTTAAAAATTGTAACCCATATCTTGTGGTATATTATATTAAAGCCCCATTCAACAGCTTTAAAATGAGACAACTCTCAGCTTTATACCATCACTGGTTGCCAGCCTATACTAGGCATCTAAAGGTGCCAAAATATGAATTTTTTTCATAAAAATTTAAATCTTTAAAAATTAATAACTTCAAAAATTGTGCTACATAACTGAAATTTGGTATTTTTTCGTAAGTCTGTGATATATTGCTGCATACCAAAAATTCATATGCAGGATTTTAAAAAATTCAAATTTCTTAATCGGGAAAGTGGGGGGGGATCGACTTATACGTGGGTAAATACGGTAGATTTATTTCCTAAGACAATTAAAAAAAACATGCTTCAAAAGAATGAGAACAAAACTCAATTATCGATATAAAAGATTATCATAATTTTGTTAATATGTACAGTAAATAAACATAACTTAAACATAGCATAAACCACAACCAAATTAATGTTTTGCTCCAAACAGTATTTTTTTTTTTTTGAGATGTGCGTACTTTATTGTACTACTATAATAATTTTAGTTATTTAATTTAACCCTTTCCGTATTGGTCAATTGCGATGTAACGTTAGGGGAGGGGGAGACAAAATGTTGCCTATTTTAAACACGATGAAATAACTTTAGCGAGGTTTTTATTTTTGCAAGCACGTTGTAATCGCAAAAATCAAAGCTTTGCGAAACACTTTTTTTTTTTTTCGGTTCTAATCATATATAATTTGAGAAATTTTCAGCTCGCAAAATCACCGATATCTTCATTTTTGCAAAAATTACAGCTCATGAAAATAAGTGATTTTACAGTAGGTGATATGTGAATTTTCTTTAATTTTAAGGAGCGATTGCTTGATGATTCAATGAGACATAAGTAATACTCAGTAAGTAATTGTGAATATTTTCAATTATATAATTTTTTGCAAAAAAAAAAAAAAATTAAATAACTTAGAAAAAATGGTTCAATTACACCCTATTAAAAATTGAACTTAATTAAAAATAAACTTACCTTAATTATACCTTATTCAAAAAATTTGGGAAAACAAATTGCAACTCATGATGGGATGGATAATTCTTCAAATTTTATATAAACATATAATAATTATACATAAATAAAATAACTAACTACACTACTCTATACAGCAACAAAAATTCCCTCACAAATTTTTCTCAAAAGCATGATAACAATCTATTGAGAACATAAAAATATGCTTGGACAGAAACACTTTGTTGTTCCATTAGAATGTAGTCTTAAGAATGCTATAGAATAAATCAGTTTATATTATATTTCTGTAAAAATACATGCTTTTTCTGTAGTCCATAATAAATCAAATTTTCAAAAAATTTTCATAGAAACTAAGAAGAATCCACAGTAGCTGTCATCTCTGATAATTTATATTTTGAGTAATAAATTTTAACAGCATATTAAAATAATGATATACATATATAATACTGTAATTAATTGATGCTTATAATACCAAAGTAAATTTTATACAGAAATTTATTGCTTGCTGTACCATAAAGTAAAGCACAGGTAAGTTTTTGCCATTTTTTACCTGTCATCAAAAACCTGCTTTTCAAATCATAAGTCCAACCCAGTTCAGAATGGGCCACAAAATTTAGATGGGTGGTGGGGTTTTTTTTTTTTCCTTCCGGGAAGATAAAAGATAGTTTTTGCGTTAATTCAGGGTATAAGCTATCGCCATTCCAAATGTGTCCACCCTTAATTTAAGAAGTTATGCTATATTTAATAAAATTAGTTTACTGCACTAAAAATCTAACAAAATTATTTTTTTGCAGAGTAACTAACAAAATTAATACATTTCCCTCTTTTTTTTCCCCCTAAATGATTTGCTCTTTTTAATCGGCTTTCTTAGTACATATTATTCTTAATGTATAACAGTTATTTACTACTAACCATACATAATACAGAAAGTATGCCTTAGCAAAACAACGTTTTGCAATTCAAAAATTCAGCGGGATTTGCTTGCTAGTTATGGCAAGCCTAGACAAGGGATATCTCCAAAGGAAGGTGTAGAACTTTCTTCGCTGAACTTTTTTCAAGGAATTTCATTCATATGCAATATTTTAAGCGTTAATTTGAAGAACTCTTAAATGTAGCTTTTGAGATTTTATAGAAACGTGCAAGGTCGTAACCAGGGGGGAGGATCATGTGGGTTTGACCTCCCCTCCAAAATTTCAGTAAATACATTATCAGTTTATTTGCGTTGATTCTAGAGATCAGTTAATTTAATTTTAGCACTACAGATTCCCTCCACCCACCGAAATTTTTTGCTTGCTGAGACCTTGAGGAAAATATAAATTAGTGCTAATACTTATTTAGTGCTTTCATTTGTGTAATGTAAAAGGATTTTGAGATACGTTAATTAAGGTCAGTTTAAATAATCTACCAGGAAAGATTGTGCAGTGGTTTTTTAAAATATCCGGGGCCTGGTTGTCCGATTATGTATGTCGATCCGATTCCTGGAAATATTTCACAATACAAAACATTATATTGTCCTCCATCTCCTCTAAACTTATCTGGATCCTGGATATTTTTGATTTATTATAAACAAATCACTTTCTAAAGTAAAATATTTTCAAGCGGTGCAAATAGTTGCAAATTTCCATATCATACTTGTGGACAAAAATGTCATCCAAGAGGGAGGTCAAAGCCCCCTCTTTAATACATGTATATTTGTGCCCCCCCCCGTCGGGGAAAGTCTAGCGCCACCACTGCTTAGTTTACAATTTGATACCCAGCCCCCCCTCGAAATAAAACCTAGCTACGCTACTGGGAACACACAATATTTCTTAACAGAATTCAGCGTAAATTAGACTCCTTTAAAAAGATAAGTATTCGCTCAATTTATCACATATATAGTAAAAACCTTCCATCCTAGAAACAAAACTGTTACCAGTAACAATCACCTGAAACTTCCCATGTACCTAACTAAAATGCGAAACCATGTAGCGTTTATATCTCAGGTTGTAGCGAATAAAAACATCAAAAGTAGTGATATACGATGCATCTATATCCAGAAGTATAATATAGCTTTAAAAGAGTTATATTCTCAACATATACACAAGGAAATAAAGGGAGGATATTATTGCGTAACACATCAAATAGATCAAATTTTCATTAAGTTAATAAATAAGGCTATTTTAGAGGTCGAGAATTTTTAAACATACCTACAAAAGAAATGTGAAATAGATATTTATAAAAATTTTAATAAATTCACCGATCTTTATAAAGAGGTTAAATGAAGGACTGCGCTGCGTGATGTTGCTACTACAACGAGGTTTCCAGAGCAGTTAAAACTCACAGTCAATGTTTAGAAAGTAATTTTCCCTTGAATTTTCCACATGACAACAAAAACAGAAGTAAACAAAACACAACAGTATAAATGCAGAATTTTATTTATTGGTGTAATATTAAATTTGAATTAATGTTATAAATCCCAACTTTTGGAGTGTCTGGTCTGGTTTGCTAATAGATATTTTGTACGGTCTCTGAGTTCGAGACTTTAATTGGTATGCTGGCGGTATTTAGGCCCACCAGCTCCCATTGAAATGCATTTAGTATCCAATTTTAACACTAATTTCTTCTTATTAATCACTCGGAATGAGTTTTGTCTTTTTAATAATTAAATGGAAAAACAGGAAAGTTTGACATTTTCAACACCATTTTCCGCCCTTGATTCTGCTTGACAGAAACTAAGGTGACCAAACGTCCCCATTTTCTGGGAACAGTCCCCAATTTCAGGACATTTTTCAAACTGTCTCCAAATTGTAAAATAGAAATTGGGGACAGTTTTTAATTATTGAATTGTTTTTAATTAAATTACTGTTAATTATTTCATTAATTATAAATGCCCCCAGCTCTGATTCAAATTTGGGGACATGTCCCCGATTCTATGTTTAAAAGCCGGATTCATACTGGCCGTACCGCACCGCTAAGACGCCGCAATGACGTCACGTGGCGGAGCAACACGGCCCCGCGCGGCAAGCGCCGAGGGTTTGCGCAATATCTGGCGAGAACAGATATTCCGCAGCGACCGCAAAGCTACAGCCAATTACAGAAGAGCTTTTACAGCTACAGCCAATTACAGAAGAGCATTGGTGTATTTACTTGCGGCACCGCAAGCTCGCCGCGCGGACAGCCAACGGTCCAAAACGGCGAAACAGTGCGGTATGGTTGCGGTGCAGCGCGGCAGGTATGAATCCACCTATACGCCGGCGAAGTGATGACGTCAGAGCAATGGCGGCGGCACAAACAAACCTCCATCCATGTTAATTTCCCATAGGATTGAGAAATTTTAATTGTATATTTTTATTTTGTCCGATTTAAGGTTTTTGATACTCATATTCGGTAACGGGACGGTAATTATTCTTTGATTCATTAGCTAGAATTGTGAATTGTTTCTTGTAGGATTTGTAAATGACTAAAAAAACTTGAATTTGCTTAAGCCTACCGTGCTTCAGATGTAAATAAACAAACGACATGGCGGCTGTTATGGCTGACTAACACACGCGGCTTCATTCAAAATATTGCTTATTTTCTTTTCTCCTTTCATAAAGTCAATTTTTGGTGTTTGCTGGCTACAGCGTATGTCACATAAGATTATTATTATTTTTTTAATCGGGGTGTTACTTTACATTTGGGAGTAATTTATCGGACATTTTTTCTGTTTACTTTTTATGGTTAGTTTGTAGTTTTTAAATTTCCTGGTGTGTTTATTCATAGGGTCTTATTTGCTATTGTTGATTAAATCGTTTGTGTTTTAAAAGTTAGCGTTATTTTCAACTGCTATTCTGAGAGCCGTATTTTTGTAATTATATTTGCATTATCTTATCCAGAAAAGGTTGCAACTTGAACCTGCCCCCCCCCCGTAACAAATCAACCTTCAACAACAAAACCTTCCGTCCTTTTTCTTTTCTTTCTTTTCAAATGTCCCCCTTTCCCTTGGAGAATGTTTTCTTTCAAATGCCCCCCCCCCCCTCCCGCTGGAGAAAATGTTCAATTCGCACCCTGGTTAAAGTGAGAAATTTTGCAAAGGGTCTTTCCTAAATAAATCTAGAGCCGTGGCCAAAGGGGGTCTACGGTAAGGGTGACCCAAAACGGGCCCGGTGCCAATAGAATACAGACTATCCGCACCGACGGTGCCATTAGAATGTAGGCTATTGGGCCCGTTGTTTAGTGCTGTCATCTATACATGGTTTCTTGAACTAATACTGTATATTTAAACTTGTATATTTATACAAGTTATATATATTTTACTGTGTAATCTGTGTTATTTTACCTTTTAAAATCAGTTTAAATTTCTGCCTTTATCTTTTTTTAAAGAAGGTTTAACGGTGCTAGTTTTGACTATAAAGATGTTTTGATTGTTTTTCTAAGAAACATGCTTTTGTCAGTTTTCCTACTTAAAAAAAAATAAATGAATAAATAAATATAAAAAAGTATTTTAAAATATTTAACTTAACGTATAAATTATACGTACTTAAAAAAAGTAAGTAAAATGATTTTTTCTTCATATTACAAGTGCTGTAAAATAATTTAATAATATTAAAATATTTTTTTAATAAATAGTAATAATATTAAAATAATTGGCTGGCTTAGCTACCGCTTGGCGACTTCCTACTACTGGCACGCTTTTGTATCTGGCGACAGCCTTTCTTCCCTGTTTCACTTGGCAACCTCCGGATGGGAATATCGGAAGGGGAAATATCTGTGATTCGGAACCGGAACAGCCTTAGTGAATCAGGTGTATTTCAAATGAATCGGCTCTGTTCGGTACTCGTGATTGCTGTGTCGGGAAACAGGTTTAGTAGGAGAAAATGCGTGTCTGGCTCTAGTTTTGTCTCAGATAATCACTTTCGCCCTGCAAGGATATATATTAACCGCAAGTCATCTTCAATCGGTATTAACAGCTATACATATTGAAAATAAACTATATATTTTCTCCACGCTTTTTTTTTTCGATTATTTTAAAAACCATACACACTTTTCATAAGTAAAGGGGGGGGGGGGGTTAAACTCACCGGGAAGTTGAAAATGTACGGTGTATGATGGCATTATTTTTTTATGGCATACACTAATTTAACCACATTAAAAGAATTTTCGATTGAGGTATTTTACGTAACGCTCATTTTAATTAATTAATGTTTTATTTTATGTATTAAGTATTCTATTTTACAGTGTTTTTATCGATTACGTGCTTTTTTTCGATTTCACATAGTAGGAAACAATGTAATTTTGATTACTCATCAATAATTTCACAGAAATGAATTATTAATTTTTATTGCATTTTCTTATAAAATCATTTGAATTTTGATTTTACAGAACAATTCTATCTCCTATAGTGTGAACTTTGTTCGTCTCAGGGGTGCAAGTGCAACTGTGTCTGCCCCCCCCCCCCCCAGATCCGCCTATGTAGAAAAATAAGTTCTGCGTTTTTTTGCCGCTGAACACGGTAAGCAATGCATCGAAATAGACGCAGGCAGAAACGTCCTCTCCCCATTGTGTTGAGGGTTGGGTTTTTGTTTTAGCACATTAATCTTTTGTCGGAGGATCTCGAGCGACCATTAAAAAGTCGTAAAATTCGCAACCACAATATGTCCCTTTACCCCCTGTAGTGACGACTGACGCATGTATACGCACTAAAAACTGCAACTTTAAAAAAAAAAAAAAATTCATAAGTGGTGGTTTTTTTTTTTTTTTTCAGTTCATATTTACAATTAAATCACTTTATGAAAGTGAAAGATCTTTCATTTTGTCGAGTGTCTTAAACTAACGTTTCTTTTTAAATTTAATCAAAGTATTTTAAAATATTATGGATCAAGAAAGAAGATAATTTCTTCTGCAAAAAAGCTTCATTGCATCAAATTTTGAAAAATCAGACCTTCTTTCTTTTTCTTTTCTTTTTAAAATAAATATAGGTAAAATGTGAGAAAGAAATTTTAGGAGCAGAATATTTTGGCTACGTTCCTTGTTTGAAAAACTCGAAAATTATAAATTCACAACTATCATTGTTCCCCCCCCCCCCGAAAAAAAATATTTAACTGTCAATACATATTTTCCAACAAAAATAATTAAAACTTTCCTTTTAAGTTTTGTAAATGCATCACATTCACGTTTTTTTATTTATTTCTTTTTTTTAAATGCTTGACTGTTAAAATACAGATTGATTAAATCGATGTTCCAAGGTTCAAGTCCCCAATAAAAAAAATATTTTGTTTCATTCTCTTTCAATCTGAATCAGATCCCGGGTTTGGGTGCTATCGCGTTTCTGTTGATCTAACGGTCTGAAGTTTAGGTTTTTTCCAGATGTAACGTGAATATGCGTTGGAACCCCTTAGAAAGTTCTCCTACCAAGGCACCCCCCCATCCTTGGCAGATCACCCTAGCGTAGCGTGCCATAATCACACAAACAAATTCAATCTGAATAATTAGGGTTTTTTTAAGATTTAAAAAAAATACTAATAACAACACACCAATGAAAATTCCAAAAATAAATAAATAAAAATTTATAAAACTAGTAATGAGTTTTATTCAAACATTTATGATGGACCTTTCAACCAAATTTTAGTGGATTCAACAAAAAATTAATGCGGATGAATCATTTTTAGATAGTATTATTAATTAACATATTTTAATAAGTTAAAGACTGATAATAATTGTTTTAGTATTTTTCATAATCAAACAACACTACAGCAATATACAAAACTTTATATTAATTGGTTAATAAATACTGAAGTTTTTGACCGTCCATTATCTGCTAAATAGCAAGTGACAGTCGTAAATGAACACAAAATTAAAGGGAAAGTTTTTTCCTGTCCGACCCTTTCAGCCCCAAGTTGCTGTAAAAAAAATACGCAAATACTGAGCACCGGAATGTCTTTGATCTCAATAAAACACGGACAGACGAACAATGCGGTGAGAGCACTGCCCCAAGCGAAGAAGGGAACTGAACAATGGGACTGCGTTAATATAGTAGGGTCAAACTGGGTCAAATGCTGTCTGCTCCCCCCCCCCCAAATCCCTGCCATTGTTAATCAATTAGAACAGAAAACGAGAATATTACAAACATAAATTGTGCATTTATAAAATAGAATATACTTTAAAATACCCCCCCCTTACCCCCGCTCACGGAAAGACATTGTTGAAGGATAACATTTTGCTTTATTCAGTATGGCTTAGTGGTAAGACATTGAACATTGGGAGAAGGCTGAAGTGTGCTGGTCCAGGATTCTGGCCTCTCGCGTGCGCATGACGATCTAACGGTCTGGAGTTTGAGACGTACGTGAATACGTACGTTGAATATGTGTTAGAACCCTTTAAAAAGCCTTCTTCCCGTGACTTTCTTCCCCTCTTAGGCAGATAACCTTCGTTTAGCTTTGTCTTAATTAGAACCAAATATATCTTAATTTTAGAGTTTTGCGAAAAAATAAATTGTGGCCGGAGGTGGTTTTTTTTTTTTTTTTCCCAACGTCGTTTTCAACATTCTCCATTTTTACAGATGCTTAACACTAGATATACCAAAAACAGTCAAAATGACTGGTTTGTGGCTATTTTTTCCCTTAAAAAAATCTTCGGGATATCTAGTGTTAAGTTTAACTCCTCAAGAAGAAAAACTCCTCTCGCATTAGTTGTTGACAAATGTAGTCCGATGATGGATAATACGTACGTGGACAGGTTAAAACAAGGAGCAAGATTAAAAAAAGAATGACCAATCTCTAATGAAATGCTTCGATCTATTTCTCTACCCCCCCCCCTCTTACACACATACCATCTCAAATAAGCTACATTAAAGATAATAATTACATGTATAAAATTATAATTTTATTGCAACATTTTTAGAATAATCGAATAAATGTGCAGTTTTCTGTAAAATTGCATTTAATTTCTGAGTTATTTTAAAATGCTTTCATATATTACGCCCGAGCAGCAGCCGAGAGCATAGCTCTCACAACTGGGAGACGGAAGGTGCCTGGTTCAAACCCAAGTCGCGTTTCTCGACCTAGCTGTTCGGAGTTTTCCGTGGTTTTCTCCGAAACTTTGTGTAAATATGGGTTAGAACTAGAACCCAGAAAGACAGCCAAGGACGGCACCTTCCCCCCCTCTTCAGCTTAGATCCTTAAAGCACATAATCGGACGTAATCCCACAAAATCAAAACAAAATTATAATATTAGATTTTACTTATTTCAGTTTTGTAACTTTATTTAAAATTAATTTAATTAGCAATAGATCAGTCGACGGGGAATCGTTCTGAGGACCAAAGAATAATCTGAAAGAAACGGTGGATGAGCACGTTAAACTGTGGGGCCATATATCGCTTTGCTGGATTACTTTTTTGGTGAGAGATACTTAAAACTGGGTTAATACTTAAAATTTAAAGTTATCGTCATTCGAAATTGCTTTTTCGAATGTTTGCAGCATGACTTTTCGTTTGGTTTCAGCATGACACATTCTGGTCTTTGTTCTACAAAACAATCAAATTAAATAATTGACAAATTATATTTAATTTAATTAATAAATAGTTATTAGGGATGCAACGGATATCGGGCAAACATACTGCATTCGGCCAATATGGCAGTAGCCGGATGTTACGAATACATCCGGGCTAACCAGTACATCCGGGCTAAAATTATATACAGAGAAATAACATAAATAAACATAATAAATGAATAAATTCTAAAAACTGTAATAATAAAAATGCGAAGAAACAAAGTTTTGTGAAAATATTTTGTTTTCAATACTTATTAGAATGTATTTTTAGCATTATAGAAAAGGGAAAAAAATTAAGTACTATCTTTTTTTAAGATTGGAGTAAATTATTACTGAAAGAAATTATCCATCTTTGTACGAATTTGGTTACAATTTTTCCCACCATAAATTGATCTGCTTATGAGAATAGTGTACTTGTTGTAGTACTGCTGGCTGGTGAGAAAATCCCCCCCTCCCCCCCTAATTTTGATAAAAGTATGGAAATTTGTTACATTGATTTTCTAACAGTTGGAAGGAGATGTCTTTCTTTCAAAAACTGATCTTTTAAGATAATTATCTAAATCTGGAGGGAGAACATCCATGACATTGTTATTTGTATGACTTTAATTGCAGTAAAACTGGTACTCAATTCATGGAAACAATGCCAAAAGGATTTCTGATTTTTGAATTAAATTATTTGAAACTAATGAGAAAATTTAAAGAAAAAGTAATAGCTCAATAATCTAAGAAAACAAGTAAAATTAAAACAAAAAAGGAGAAAATATACTGCTGCCGGATAACCGGATATCCGGTTAAAAGTTTGACCGGATAGTCGGCACCTAGTATCCGGCCAAATTGATATCCGTTGCATCCCTAATAGTTATGTAAAGAATTAAACAATTTCTTTATTTTATTATTTTCAAGAGTAAGTACATCATTATGTAAAAATGAAGAAGAAATTCTTGTAGTGCAAAACAAACAATTATTTACAACAATTATTTTACACTGTGAAAATCTGTTATACTTCAGTATTAACAGAATTATTATAAGAAAGCAATAGTTCATAAAGTTTTTTACTCTATTTAGTGTATTTTTATTTAATTTCTTATTTTGTGAGTGTGTGTGTGTGTGTGTGGGGGGGGGGGGTTGCAGAAGTGCATAAAAGTATGATGATTTTTTAGGAGCATTTGGAATGTAGTCGAATAAAACTCATAAGATATTTAAAAAGAATTTTAAATTATACACAATACTTTATTTAAAAAATTCAGATTTATTACATTTAAGCAGAAGTATTTATTAGAAAAGATAAAAAAGATTTTTGAAACTTTTTTTTGAACGTGGGGAGGGGAAGCTAATTTTAATGGAAACTTTCAAAAGAGATAAATACTAAATATATTAATGTAACCCTGTTCGCGCCCCGTTTGGACGCACGTTCCATTCTCACTTCTATTATTTCATGCCCACCTTTCACTCAAAAGAGTAAATTCCTTCAATATTGTGCGCTTTTTCTCCGGTGCGCTTCTTTCAGCCACCGGGATAAGTTATTACCTAGAGCAGGAAGGCCAAAATCTGGAAGTCTAATAACCGAAATAATTCATACTGTGTATTTTTATCTTCCAAAAATGTTATTTAAAAAATGAAAAACTAATCAGGATTTTTTATTTTGCCCACTTACCAAAAAAAAAAAAAAAAAAAAAAAAAAAGAAAGAAAAAAAAAAGTAAGCAACAGAGAAGGAAATAAATGAGTTATACTCGAATCCAGTTTTAACAAAGTCCAAGGGACTAGAGACATCATTTCGCTCTGACAAAATTTCGCTGTTACTGATATTGCATCTCCATACTGTATAATTTGATTGGCGGGTGACCAAAGTCTTCGCAATAGCGAGATTTACGCTTTAACGGACTTCGCTAAAATTGGATTCGACTGTATTTATATTTTGTGTTATACATCTATTTAAAGCCGCTTGAATTGAGTGATCCACATATTTTATCAGGCTTTGCTTGCTCAGATTTTAATATGAATCCAAGAGAGCGGCGCAAATCTAAAACAAATACAGAAATAGGAACAGAATTGCTAGTTCCATGCAAAAAAGATACATGGCCTTACAGATTTAATGCGCATGTTCTCCGTGTATAATGTGGTCAGGTCAGATTTTCTCCTCGGGTCCCACCCCTTCGAGGTGGGATTTTCTGGTGTAAAAATCGCTGGGTTTGGACCAAAAGACCCACCCCGTCAATCATAAATAATGTCATTACAAGGTTTAATGTCATTATTTATGATACGCATTTTTCGCATAATGCGGAAAGACTTGTCAAAATGGTAAAATATGAAACTGAAGTGTTTTCGTTTTTTTGCGAAAGCTTTCAGAGATAATTTGGAACTGAAATATTGAAGCGAAACAGGAATAAAAGTAAAAACTTCCTCTTATGGAATGATTATACAGAAGGGTTGTGGGCTTAATCTTTTATTTTCAACATTGAATTCAAATGTATAAAATGCACGTCTATGATTTTCAAGACTACGGAAAAAACAATAGAGGAAAAGGAGATCAGACACTATATCCCGTCAAGAAAAATAGAATTACTCTTTTAGCATTTTACTAAAGCTTTTTTCCTAAAGAATTTTTTAGCTAAGCTTAAACCCTAGCCAATATGAATTATAAAGAATATAAAGACATGCACTTTGTAATTTTTATTTGACGAAAGTAATGTTTTTGCAACATAGAACTACTTAGTATATACTCACTAAAATATTTAGAAATTTTACAACCATTTAAATATTTGATCTTAAGTTCTATGGCTCTATTATAAATGTCTGCGAATGCTGTGGTGGTGATAAGCTTAAAAACTGTTTAAGTTAGCAAGTTATATCACAATGAATATATGCATACCACAAAATACAAATAAATAACAAATAGCATCTGGAATGAAATTGAGAGATAATTCATCTCTTTTTATATATGCATTTATTATAATTCTATTCGCAATGGTTATTTAATCTAGCAGAATACAGAGAAATTTACTATTGCTTTGTTTTTCCGGAGGGGGGGGGGGAAGCTTTGATGATAAAATTATATAAATGAGAAAATATATGTACTAAATTTTTCATAGAATTTCGAACACGCGGAATTCGCGCAGAAGCGCGAAGACAATTAAGAAAATGTACGGAAATTTCTGAACACGGGGTACTTGAGTAAAAGCGCGGAAATTAGGAAAATGTGAACAGATTTTCAGGATGTGTGATTTTCAGGAATGGTTTTGCTATTTCTATTTTTACTAATTTGTTCATTGGCTTTATTTTATTTTTCCTTGTACAGTTTGAATTACGTTACAGCTTCTATTACTTACAATTTGCCAATTTAATTATTATTTATTATAAACAATATGCTGAAAGTATTTAGAAGCGAGGCAGAAAATGTACAAAGAGGTGTAAAAATGTGCAAGGAGGAAAATGTACAGAAACGCGGGAGGTTTTTTAATAAGTGGGATTCGCGCAAAAATAAGGAAGAAAATGTACAGAAACGCCAGAGATTTTTGAACACGCGAGATACAAAAATTCTTAGTTTGCTATGTAAATGCACACCATAGCGAGGGGTAAAGAGGGGGGGGGGGAGGAGAGAATTCAAAATGCTTTTTAAGTGTCTTATTTTAAAAAATATTTTGAAAAAACAAGTCCCACCCCTTTATAAAAAAAATGTGTATATTGTGAAGTATACCCTTTAAAAAAATGCAACATGCTTTTGTAGAGTGACACATTCACACAAGTAATACAAAGCTTGCTATTATACAAATGCTATCTACTTAAATAGAATTCCTTGTGCTTTACGCACTACAACAACTCACTCAAGAAAATAATACAAAATAATTTAACTATTTACATAACTATTAATTCATTAAATATATCTTAATATGCCATTAGAGTTTAATTAATATGTTTTATAAAACAAGGACCAGTTGTTTATGTTGGAGAGGAGGGTGGGTGGGTGGGGGGTGCAGGGTCGAGAGAAAGAAAAGGACAAAGAAATTTGAATGAAAATATTTAATAGGTTCTGAGTACCATCTATCACTTATCAGATAACAGAGTAAAAAGGATATACGGCTCTACATATTTAGCAACTGTATTATATTCCGCCATAGATCTTTGAATTAGAGCTGAAGCAAACCGCATGTATTCGGTACTAAGATACGGATAATCACTCAGACTCGAAGTAACGAATTGTTACTTTTCGGTTGATATCGTTACTCGATCCGAAGGTTTCGGATCGAGCAGCTTCGAACTTCGAATACAGACTGCCAGGCGAGGCGAACTCGGGGGGAAACAGGTTCCAGTAATCGAGTACTAATATCTTCTGTTATTTGTTACTGGCAGTTACTGGATATCGGATCGCGGTTTCAAGGGGGAAAATGACTTTCGAGTGTGCATTTCGGATCGACCAGGTTCGAACTTCGAATACAAGACTGCGGGAGGGAGAAAATGAATTTCGGTATTTGAGTAATAGTATGTTCCGTTCCGTTACTAGATACCGGAAGTATTATGGATTCTCGCTGTTTGAAGGGAAAAATCAGTTTCGGTATTTGAGTAGTAGTATGTTCTGGTTGCAATTCGTTTGTGCCGAGCCGGATGGTATCGTTTTGATGAGGTTTGGAAGAATCCGTATGTATCGTTACAGTTATGGAGATGGATATACTATCTGCTGCTCTATTGATATGGGTCGTACAATGGGGGGATAGGATCCGGTGTATAGCATGTTCTTATGCGCAGTTGAACTTTTTTTGCGGGGGGGGGGGAAGGGGGTGTTCTTATAATTGTAGAGGAGCAATACATATAAGAGAAGCATGTTAGTAAGGGGTGCTAATTTCGGGCTTTCTAACATTTTGGTACTAAATAGTGGTGCAATCAGAATTCTTTCTTTCAGGGTGGTTCCGAAGCAGGATTGCGAACTTAACTTTTTCTTTTTTTTTTTAGCTAGAATCGAAATATGAGTAATAAATAACAAATTATTTAAATACACCTTTTAAAAAATATATTTTTATAAAGTAAACGAATTCACACATTTTTTATTATTTAAAATATTATTTGGAACTAAAAAAAATATTTAGCATGGAAACCTAAACACATTTTTTAAGTAATTGTTTAAAAAATATATAAAAAATTGTGAGCGACCCGGGATTTCTATGCCCACTCCTGCGTAAGCCACTGGTATTAAAATAATTCAATGAAGTTCAGTATGTTTCTAAAATGTCGGCGTTTAGGGGGCCATCTGCCCTATTTTATGGTACATTTTATTCCATGAACTCATGGAATACGCATAGCCCGGTGCAACCATTCTTTCTGTATGAAAGGAGTGATAATTTTTGTTTAAAGAATGCTCTCATATATGCACCCACAGAAGGGGCTAACCCCTTTCATCCCAAAAGTGCAGAAATAGAACTGGAAATATCTTAAAAATAGGTAATTCTCATTGAATAAAACAATTTTAATTTAAAATATGGTAATTTTTAATTTACTTCGAAAAATGGTCCAGCAAAAGAAGTTTTTGATATGAAATAAGAACTCACAAATAATAAAGATATTATGCTTTTAGAGACGCAAAGTAGTTGATATCATACTGAGATCCCCTGCCCTGTGAATTTTATATATGTGGCCCAATCCCTGGATCTCAGTATTCGAGAACCCGCTCCCAGAAAAAACACGAGTCACAAGCTTTCCTTTACACTTTTTATGATAAGAATGAACAGGTTAAACCAGCGTTCAGAATTAAAAAAAGGGGGGGGTTGAGAAAAAAAAAGAATGGCATATGTCTTTGGAAGATTTCTATGTGCACTCAGTAATTCGGATAATTTAGCATTGTATAAAACCATAAATGTGTATAAAAACAATTTGTAAATCAGAGAAAATAAGCTCTAAATACAACTTTGTACAACTTCGCTAAAAAAAATTCTTTTTGGTTATGGGTTTATGTATGGGCGGCATATACCCATAACAACACTGTCCCGGATGTGTTGTTATGGGGCACTATATAACACCCTATTACAGATTCTATTAGTAGTAACGAAAGTAACGAGTAACGAATACTTAGTAACGAATAGCGAACATTTAAGTAACAAATACATACGGATACTCATTTTGTCGTTACTTTTACAGCACTACTTTGAATGTCCCACCGTGACACAGCGCTTACACAAGTACATACCGCGAGCCACAGCGGAAGTATTCAAAGACCGATGTCGGGAAGCAACGATCAACAAAGAGAGGAAACCCCTGGCGTCATGTCTTGACACCGATGAGGTCAAAAAGATGAACTGTTCTTTAAACATTGGTAATCGATGCAACTGAAGCGATTTAACCTTTATTTGTAGAAAGTACGTGTGCATGAAAAAATGAAGAAGTATACATTAGTTTAATTTCATATTGGCTATAATGCTTGTACAAACCAGATCATGCAGTATTTTTGTGAATATTTCGAAGCATGAAGCGATCCGTAATTTTTATCAAATTATATATTCTAAACAAAAGCTTATATTCTATATTTGTATTCTATCTAATGGTTTTTAAAGTATTAAGTAATAAAAGGTAAATAAAACGAAGACACCCCCCCCCCGTTCTCCTAATGTAAATCCCAATTTAATAGAAATGATAAAAACAGAAAACTTAATTCAAAATTTGGAAATTTTGCGAAAATGTATCCAAAGTGTATAAATTTTTGTTCGCGCATCAGGCATGGAGCGAATGAAATAAGTGAATGTAGGAAAAAATGCCCCTAATAATTATAATTTTTATTGGCAAGGAGGGAGGGGGGTCACAGGGGTACAAGCACCCTCATGTCAAAAAGAATTTAGACTGTAAAATATTGACTTTTTTGCAAATTGAAATACATTTATAAAAGAAAGGATTAAAAAAATTGTGTGCCCCCTCTGCCAACGTAGAATTTTTTATAGGCCATTCCCGATTTTTTAAAATATTAAACTTAAACTTATTTGATTTGCTCTTAATGAAGCTCTTGCATTCGCAAGGAGGGGGGTTGAAGCAGCCACCAGCCCCCTAATGATTAAAATACATTTTTCACGACGAAATTATTCAAAGTTGGAGCATCGTCAAAGTTATTTTAGTTAATACAGTGAAACTTCTCGGGAGCGACCACACTCCGTTCCACAACAAAAAAAAAAAAAAAAAAAAAAAAAAAAAAAATCGATCGTTACGAGAGGTGGTCGCTGAAAGAAGTACAAACATTTGGTAGTCAAGAAAAAAAAATGATAAAAATTATTGTTTGTTTTGTTGTTGTTCATGAAATTGCATACTAATACATAAATAATTATACAAACATATTTTTAAAATCTAAATATCAATAAAATATTTAGAAATTTCAGATTGTTTCGTTCTTTTTTCTTTCTTCAAGAGTACTTCTCTCTTTACTTTTTTTACATCTGACAAAAGAGCACTTATCCTGATAGTCTTCATGCATTCTGAATTTGCCACAATAAAATCTATCTGCTTTCTGAGTTTTCAAACAGCCAAAAGTAACCGCCACCGTCCTCTCCGAATTTCCTTTCTCGCGTGACGCGATCACATTAATGCTCTGCTCCAACAGTAAAATCACTCGTTTCTTAGACATGCACCTGCTGTCGATTTGCAGTTTAGAGGGACTGGTTTGGAATGTGGTTTTTGTTTATTTTATTACCGAAGAATTCCTAGTAGGACAGCAAACCGGTACCGGTCGCTAAAAAATTGGTGCCTTTGTAACCGGTCGATAGAGGAGAGGGTTGCTTAATAAAGGTGGTAGCTAATACATGTTTCAATGTATTGGCTATTAAGCAGATCACACTGACGAAACAAATAGAATCATAACGGATCATATACTACAAAACCCTTTCCATATACAATCTTAATGGCACAGGTACTGCTGTCTAACGAATAATTAACATGTTTGCTTCCATCGTTGACAAGATACGACGGCAGCTATTCCCCTTTCGTGCGCATATCTTCCCGGCATAGATTTCCTCTGTGGACCACCGTATTCTCTTGCGTGCAAGTGCCGCGCTACAGCGGGACATTCAAAGAACTAGGCCAAAAGTTATGACGGGCACGGAGAAGGAATAGCTGCCGCGTCTTTGCAACGATGGAAGTAAACAGGTTAAACAAATCAGACATTAAAATATTTTTAAAAACCCCGTTCAGAGCGCAATCTATGATAATTACTTTATTTGCCTCTGTATGAGTTATAAATGAATGCTAAATTGAGTATTTTCTATGGGGAGTATTTTTTACAAATCTCAGCTATACGAACTACTAACTCGATTTTTTTTTAAAATCGTGTTAATGAGGTTCGGTAGTATAGGGGTTTCCCCAAAAGTACTAGGCTTAGGACCTTCGAAAGTCTTGTTTTTATTGAGACAATCCCCAAGTGTTTGATGAATATTAAAATGCATGAGTATATATCGAGTGACCTCTTTCCTTTTACACACACACAAACATACTCTTCTCCCATTGAGGGCGTTGCTCGGCTGTCTGCTTAATTTACCACCATTGCAAAGACGCGAATGCAGAGATTTTGCTCATGTCCATCGTTGTTTCCCGGCATCGTTACTCCCACTGAAGCCCACAGCGTACGCTTTCAAAGACATGTGCCGGGAAGCAACGATGGACACAGAAGGAAATTCCTTGATAGTCCAGTACGCCAAAGTTGGTCCAGATCCGACGAACGGTCTAGGCGCCTATAGCGAATAAACATACATACATACAAACAGACAAAGAGAAATTCTCCTTCTGCTGCATTATTGGGATGATACTAATTTGACTTAATATTGTTGAGGTAGAAACAGGTCACTGATAGGGAATCGAATTAGACGAAGGATTTAAGAAAAACATGTGCATACGATGAATGTCCACGGTAAATCCGTGGGGCGAATTCTTGATTATCAATTCTGTTTCTTGTTCAACAAAATAACCAAATTAAATCATTGAATTTAATCAATTAAATAACGTAAAGAGTTTAATTATTTCTTCTATTTATTATTTTCAAAAGGATGTGCATATTTATGTAAAAAAAAAAAGAGAGAAAAAAAGCACTTAGTGCCTAATCTACAACAGAACATATATTATTTTATGAATTATTTTACACTCTAAAATTCTGTTGTGTTTTGATACAAATAGAGCAGTTTTTTGAAACTATTTCTTTTTTTATTTTTGTGTCTGTGGTGTGTGTATGTTGGGGGAATTATGCAAAAACGGATAAAAAGTATGACGATTTATCTGGGATCATGTCCCTCAAAAATAGCTCAAGGGAGACTTGAAATTCGGCAACATTTTAGGTAGTGACTCAAATTATATAACAGGTGAATTTTTATTTAAAAAACTGAATATACTTTAAAATTTGCTTTTTTTTTTTTTTTTGTTATTACGTTAAACTGTCTTGAACGAAGGAAAAGACATTTGCTAATACGATAGCTGGCTATTCCACTTAAACAATTAACGATTTCCTTTTCTTTTTTTTTTTTTCCTTTTTTTTTTTAATTTCATTTGATTTTAATGAGTAGCTGAAGTGCCCGTCAACTACAGGTACTTCAAATAGTTATTAATATAAAAGTAACTATTAACCAAACACTGTGTAAAAGTTTCTTTTTAATTTATATACTTAAAAAACCAGTGTACTTATGATAAATGTAAGCTTAAGATTAGTGTTTATTTATATTTTGAAATCTTTACACAAAATCATTATTGAATCTTTATGTTTCAGAAATATATGAGGTCCCAGAAAATGTTTTGCCTGTATTTTGCAGGGAGACCTTTTATTTTAGGGAGAAATTTTAGGAAACACCACTGGCCATTGGAGTAAAAATAAAGCGAACCTCCAGTTCTTTGCCTACAGAGCGAATTCCAGAAGACCACATGTTTCTTTTCAGTGTGGACAATCAGCTTTTACAAAAGCCGACGAACAGTCCTTTTGTCAACAACCTGGCAGACAAGTTTAAAAGGCTGTGCAACAGATTTTTCAAGGAAAAGGGGGAGAGGGAGGGGAAACAGTTCAGTTAGCAACTCGAAAATCCATCATTAGGCTTTCTTACGGTTTAAAGCTTGATGCGAATGCTAAACACAAAGCAATTTATTAAATGAAAATTTATATACGTTAAAAATGGAATTGTGTTTGCGTGAATAAATTTAAATTTAATAAGTCAAAAAAATGTGGAGCTTTAAGAATTCAACTTCCACTAATTAATCAAATTAAAGCAACCAGTCAGAAATTTTTGAATTTAGGTAGCATTATTTTCACGAATTTAATCAGCGTGACTAAAATTGAAATCCAACTAGTCTTCGAAAAATCTTATCAAACCAATAAAAGAACTCGGAAATTTTTGAACATCAGAAATGTATTCAGCAAAAGGAATATGTAAATCCGAAATTTTTTAATTTCGGATTTACAACTCATACAGAGGAAAAATAAAAAAACGTGCAACAGAAAAAAAAAACAAACCACGCTAATCGAGACTGTTTATTTATTTATGGGAAGGGGGGGGGGAGTACACATCATCCTTTGAAAAATGTATCAAACTTTATTTAACCTCGCACTGAGAAAGTAATTTTTATTTCTAAATTGTGAGGACAGGATGATTTGATGTATTAAAATACACAACCAGGGTTTCAGTGGCGAATCCAAATGGAGGTCTATGGGGCGATTACCATTTCAGCCTTTACCTGAGCACACTTGAATCAAAAACTTTGCTGAATCTTTAGGGAATTAATCCACCATTGAACCTATGTTTACCATGTTCGCTCTCATTTTTTTAAAGGACGGAGCGGAAAGGACTCACTTTTTGTGACCAGAGTTCCCACCTGCACGTGTGTCTTTGATTGCTCAGATAGAGACCACCCTTGCGAGATAAACAGGTTAAAAAGAAAAACGACTGGCCCATTTGTAATAAAATGCTTGGATACATTTATCGCTCTTCCCCTCTTGAAACTTTTCACTGGATTCGACAGGGGGGGGAGGGGTGTTCCTTCAAATGATTAAAATAGACTTTAAGATGTAGACGTAGAGTACTTACCGTCAAAACTACTTTGGCTTATATTTGGGGGGTGGGGAGGACGAAACAAATCATAACAAAGTAAAAAATACTGAAACAATGATTACAAAAGCCTTTCCAATACAATCTTTCTGGTGCACACTCTGTGTAACGCAATGGGGGTGGGGGATATCGGAATATATATTCCCAAATTTTTAAATTACTTAGCAAAAGCGTTATATCGTACAAAATTCCATCTATTTATGCACGAATACACTTCATTTCTCCTTGAGACATTTTTTCTGGCTACGCGCCTGATGCAATGAATATTAACCTGCATCCTTCCATCGTTGTAAAGAATTCGACAGCAGTGAATCCACTCCCATGCATATCGTTGCTTACCGGCCTAGGTCTTTGATCACTCCTACTATGGCATATGACTAGTCTACAAGACGTATTCCAGGAAGCAATGATGGTCACAGAAAAGGAATCGCGGCCGCGTCTATGCAAGGATGAAGCTAACAGGTTATAGCAAATAAGACGCTAAATTTTTTGTTTAATTAACTACTGTAGCGCTTAGTCTATGTCAAATATTTTGTTTGCCTCTGCAAACAATATTTTCGACGGAAAGCATTTTGTTAGAAATTTTAGTTATTATACTAACTGCTTTTAACTGAGACACGAATTTTTTGTTCTTGTTAAAAAGGCTTGACTGTAAAGGGGGCGGGGTGTTCTTAAAAATACTAGGCTTACAAACTGTTTTGTTAAGGAACTATACAAGAATATAGTACTGTATCATGAAAATAATAAAGATATTGTTAAATTCTTTTCGTTATTATAAACTAGCTGAAGTACCTGTCCTTGACGGGTTAGGGAATGCAAATTTCCAAAAAGCAAGAACTTTTGTCAGCATTGTAGGAGTACAAAGAGTGGATGTAGTATGTTGCCAAAGTAAAGAAAGCGAATTTATAATTTTTATGTATTGTTAAAATATTACAGGTTAGAGAGTAATTAAGTAATATCATTTCATTCGCTTTAGTCGTAACTATGTGACGCGCGAACGAATATTTACGCATATTGAAATAATTTTGCAAAATCTCAAAATCTAATCAATATTTTTGAAAAATTGGAAGCCTAGAATTTAAGTTGAGTGACAACCTATCCTGTCACCCAATTTCGTTTCATTCCCTGCAGTCTTTATTTCGTGATGCTGGAACAAAATTTCAGCATTTTAAAACGATTTTCACAAAATCTCAAAATGTAATCAAAATATTTTTAAAATTCAACGCCTATTAATTAAGATTAGCAACTACCTATCCTATCACTAAATTTCGTATCATTGGTATGAGTCGTTATTACGTGATGTTTGAAGAAATATAAACGTATTTTGAGAGAATTTTCACAAAATCTCATAAAAATGTTTAAAAAATTGGACACCTATAGTTTTTGTTGAGCAGCCATCTATCATGTGACCAAATTTCATATCATTCGCTTTAGTCGTTATTACGTAATGCGTGAACAAAGATTCACTCTTTGAAACGATTTTCGCAAAATCTCGAAATCTGATCGATTTTTTAAAATTAGATGCTTATAGTTTAAGGTGAGTAACCACCTATCATTTCACCAAATATCATTTTTTCACCTTTGCAGTTATTACGTGATGCTTGAAGACAAATTTACGCAGTTTGAAAGGATTTTCACAAAATCCCAAAATCCAATGAAGATTTTTTAAAAATTCGACGCCTATGTTTTAAGTTGAGTGACCACCTATCATGACACCCAATTTCATATCATTCGCTTCAGTCGTTTTTACGTGATGCTTGAACACAAATTTACGCAGTTTGAAAGGATTTTCGCAAAATCCCAAAATCCAATGAAGATTTTTTAAAAATTCGACACCTATGTTTTAAGTTGAGTGACTACCAATCATGACACCCAATTTCATATCATTCGCTTCAGTCGTTTGTACGTGATGCTTGAACACAAATTTACGCAGTTTGAAAGGATTTTCGCAAAATCCCAAAATCCAATGAAGATTTTTTAAAAATTCGACGCCTATGTTTTAAGTTGAGTGACCACCTATCATGACACTCAATTTGATATCATTCGCTTCAGTCGTTTTTACGTGATGCTTGAACACAAATTTACGCAGTTTGGAAGGATTTTCGCAAAATCTCAAAATCCAATGAAGATTTTTTTAAAATTCGACGCCTATGTTTTAAGTTCTGTGACCACCTATTAGGACACTCAATTTCATATCATTCGCTTCAGTCGTTTTTACGTGATGCTTGAACACAAATTTACGCAGCTTGAAAGGATTTTCGCAAAATCTCAAAATCCAATGAAGATTTTTTTAAAATTCGACGCCTATGTTTTAAGTTGAGTGACCACCTATCATGACACCCAATTTCATATCATTCGCTTCAGTCGTTTTTACGTGATGCTTGAACACAAATTTACACAGTTTGAAACGATTTTCGCAAAATCTGAAAATCTAATCAAGATTTTTTAAAAATTCGACCCCTATGTTTTAAGTTGAGTGACCACCTATCATGACATCCAATTTCATACCATTCTCTTCAGTCGTTTTGACGTGATGCTTAAACAAAAAAAGCGTCACGGACAGAATGACAGAATGACAGACAGACAAACATTTTTTTGAGGGTGGCATCGGATTCCCGGGTGCTTGAAACGGATAGAAATCGCAAAATTTTTGAATTCCAAGAAATGTACAGACAAAAGTCTAATTTTATTTATATAGATTTAATACATTAATCCTTTAATACAGTGTTTACTAGAACGCGACCGAGAAACTCGCATTTTCTTTTCTTTTCCTCGCATTAAAAAATTATTACTGCGAGAAATTCTCGCCCTTACAAATTGGTTTCATTCTGCACAAAATTATCGCCTCTCGAAAGATTTGGCCACTTAAAAAAAAAAAGAAGAAGAAGAAGAAGAAAGAAAAAAGAAAAAGAAAAAAAGTCGCGCATGCTTCCATTTTTCATAAAGTGGCGTAAAATCCTCGCAGTTTCATTTTTATTGCATGTAACTAGGGCTGGCCTGCAGACTTGTAAGCCCAGTTACATGCTATAAAAATAACTAAAATTCATAAATACTCTGATTTGGGGTGTTTACCGGAGGCAAGTGAAAGTACCCATTTATAAATACCTTACCCACTGGGTATTTACCCAACTCGCATCTATAGTGAAAAATTCTCACCCATTTTTTTCCCATAATAAAAACCCTGTAATATGTCATTGCCTTTTTTTTTTTGAACGTGTACTAAAATTGCAAAAATCAGCAAAGAACATCGGTATCTTCATTAATACTACTTCTCACTCACCAGACAACAGAGAAAAAGAATATAAAGCCTCACAGATTTAACGAGCACGTTCACCGTGATAAGTTTCATCGTAAGTCCGATACCTTAGTAACTATCTGATACTACACCAATGAAAGGACTTCCAAATAATACAAAAAACGTTGCAAGTTCAAGAGCATAATATATAGCAGATTTTGACTCAAAAAAACTATTGAAGAATTTTTCTTCTCAAGTTTATAAATTATCATCGTTAGCCCTCTGAACCTTAGAAGGTAACAGAATAAACTCATAAAGAAAAGAGAGGAGTAAACTTATTATTTTAATATCTAGAATTTTTTTCTTAAGCATTCTTGAAAGACTCCAAGGAAAATATATTGATAGAAAAGGAATGTTTTTTTCCTTAGACTTGGATTAATGAGTTCGGTTATTTCTCATCACCTAAATTCAGTTTAACAAACACATACCAAGGGTCGATGCAGAATTTTTTTTTCCAGGGTTCCCATTTTTGTGAAAAACTGTTTTTTGTTTTTTTTTTTTTTTTTTTTGTGAATTTCAATACTTAATTTTGCGAATTTCAACACTTATTTTTGTGAAATTTCATACCAATTTTTAATAAAAGTCACGTTTAAAAAAAAATTGATAAATCAGATTAAAATGTAGGGTCAAATGCCAATGAAGGGCCGCTTTAATCGATTGCATTTCTGTGAAGGGGCCACAAAATAGACCCAGTTTTCGTCTGCACAGATCCTTGGGTATATGAATCTGCCCCCCTCCCCCCAATCTTTATCAAAATTAGCAAAAATGTGGCCGAAAAATGTCTTTTAGAAGTAGAATCTCTTTTCAAAATAATGTGCTAGAGATTGTCCAGAATATGTAAAGTCCAAAATATTAATGTCCAAAATAATGTAAAGATTTGATTAATGATCAACTGTATTAGTGACTTTACCCATTCAATGAATATCTTACATTTGTTTACTAGTTGTTAAAATTGAAATCATCAGCTTTCTAATAATATTATTATTAAACGAATAGTATCCCGCAGTGCCCTAGTCGCTAAGCTCCGTTCCCATGGAAAATGACACCATCAGATGTACAGGTTTACAGGTGTAAGTTTGTATTGTAATAGGTGAATTTTTGGAAGAAAATATTATAAAGCAACGAAAGAAATATATTTTTTAAAAGATTTTATTTGTTATTTGATTATTATTTTTGAAAGAAAACTTAAATCAGTTTTATATATAAATAAAAAGTGTGTAATAGAAACCTAAAAAAAATTCCGCATACCCATCTTTGTATAAAAACTAAAACTGTACAGCTAATTTACTACACAAAAACGGACAATTCGGATATGCCAAGAAAGTAAAAATTTGTGTCGGTCTACAACATGTAATCCCAAATTGCGTAACCCATTCAAATTTTGAATAATATTTGAATTCACGCACCTCAAAATTCGTGTTATATCTTCGCAATGTAAGAGAGTGAACATGTTAAACCTGGTATTAAGAAGGAGTTTCATCGTGTAGTCGCAACTTGCGTAATCGATTCAAATTTATAATACAGTAAAACCTCGCTATAACGATATTGGATAAATTTTATTTGGTCTTGGTCCCTTAAGTATTGCTGTTGTCAGACTGTAATTAATATAGTCGCCCCTAGCTATTTGTATACTGAACACTATCTCTTTTCATTTACAATAAATAATATACATACTTAGGATTTTAGATTAGCTACAGAAACAGTTCCTCTCTTTTCTTTCTCTCTCTCTTTTTTTTTTAATAATCAAAAACCTAACAAAACGTGAATTTTTGCCGTACTATTATTTATGAAAGTTTTTTATTCTACGGATATGTTTGTATAAAAACCAACTATAGAGTTTCTCTGCCAAAAAGAGAAAAGACTAGCAAACGAAACAAAAACGGAACCACTTTCAAATAAACTGATGCAGTTCTTTTAAAACAGCCACTGCATCCTATCCGCGACCGAATCATTTTAAAATGAGCTGCATCAGTGTCCGATTCGTTTTAAGCGGACAGCTCTCGTTACGATCAGTCCCGGATCACAATCGCAGACCGGTTTTCCATTCCTACCGAACGGAGAGGCTTGCCAAGTAATGGGAGAAATCACCCCTGCCGCGGCGCTAGTAGTAGGAAGTCGCCAAGCATTTTAAATAACGTAAATTTATGCATTGAAGTTATGAAATGTGCATAGAAAATATAATTTGTGTAGATTTGGATAAGCCCTACACTACACAAGTCCTCCGTCCAAGGCAACCATCCCTAGGAAAATACCCCTCGTCTTGGTTTAACTTAAACACAAAAGAAACAAACAAGCCTTACACCTAGTTACGACCCTGATTTAAAAACAAATCTTTATTTACAGCAATCTTTCATTAAAAATACGTTACTAAAATATCAAAATACAGATAAAATCCGAATGCACGACTTAAAAAAAAAATCGTGCATTTTTTATGCTTTGCTACGCAAATAAATAAATAAAACATCAAGAAATTATTTTTAAAAATCTTGTTAACTACTGTTCTCTTATAATGGTTTCTTCAGCTATAAAAGTAAAAGAGAATTTTACAGTCTGAAATATTTACACATGTACTGAAAAATTTTAGCAGTATGATAGAAAACACTCACAATAGCACTCTACAAAAAATTCACAATAGAGAAAAAAAAACAAAAAAAAAACCCTTCATCGAAAGTTAAAGGGCAATAAGGCGTTTCGGACGGACATGGGGATACTGTGCATAGTGATAGTGTGTACTTACAAATCAGACCACTCTCCTTGGAAAAGTTATCTGAATGGCAATTTTCAATAGAGATAAATACAAAATATACACTAAAGTACCTCTGTTTGCGCCCTTTCGGGTGACCACTCCTGCCTTACATTTATTATTTCACGCCCCCCCCCTCACTCATCTAAAAAATAACCCCTTGAATATTGTGCGCTTTTTTCCGACCACTTATGGGTACATATTTACATTTTAATAAAATTTAAACTTTCGATTCATTAGTACTCATTAAATTGTGATTGACTGTCATATGGAAGATAAGAGATGGTACTCAAAAGTGTAGGGTACCCTATTTCGAAACGACTTGCCTTTAATTTTATTATATTGCAGTATGATCAGCGATCCTTGTTCTTGTTTAGTAAAACAATATAGTTAATTTGATATATTGGTAATTGTATAATATATATATATATTTTTTTTTTCCTGAAGAAGTATATGTGCGTGAAAAAATGGAGGAGGATATCTTAGTCCGTTCTCATAATGGCTGAACTCTACAAGTACGTAACCATGCAAAACAAATTATACAGTACTTATGAATATTTCGCAGAGCCAAATTCTCTTTGGTCATTTGAGAGTAAAATGAATGTATACATTGTACTGCATTGTGTATTTAAGGTAAACACTACACGTAGGGTAATCTGTCTAGCCCCTTAATCTTCGCTCCCGTCAAAACCACGGGCTAAGCTTTCTCCCTCTATTTCTCGTGCCCGTCAAATTTCCGGGCAATACTGTTCAAAAAAATGCGCCAGAAAGATAAGAGCGTTCCAATTCTCATGCACGGATTTTTTTGTAATATATAATTTTACACAACAGATGACAATACCAGAGTATTTTTAACTTAATTCGGAGATAGTTTATTTTTAAATACATGGTAGCAGTACTCAAACACACGTGTATTTGTGATATGCATTATGCAATCTTAGCTTACTTTTTTTTTTAATTTATGTTCAAAGAAAATTTTAGAAATGTTTACTTATTTTACGTAGTGTAACAATCGTAAAATGACGTCAAAGCAACGTCATCCTTTTCAGTTAAAAATCCATCCAACTAACTCGATGGCGAGGGCTCGCTATTTTCATTTATCCAGTAATTCGCCTATTGTTGGTGTTCTAAAGTTTTTAGTGAAAAAGGTTTGTAAAGAAAATATTGTTAGATGATTTTGTAATGGTTGTGAATAATAAAATGATGTTTACAGCTATAAAGCCGGATTCATACTGGCCGTACCGCACCGCTAAGACGCCGCAATGACGTCACGTGGCGGAGCAACACGGCGCCCGCGCGGCGAGCGCCGAGGGTTAGCGCATTATCTGGCGAGAACAGATAATCCGCAGCGACCGCAAAGCTACAGCCAATTACAGAAGAGCTTTTACAGCTACAGCCAATTACAGAAGAGCATTGGTGTATTTACTTGCGGCAAGGCAAGCTCGCCGCGAGGACAGCCAACGGTCCAAAACGGCGAAACAGTACGGCATGGTTGCGGTGCGGCGCGGCAGGTATGAATCCACCTTAAGTGGCGCCCAACGTAAAAAATGGTACAGATAAGTGAGTGACGGTTTATTTTGTTTACTTTAAATTCAGGAAATATGGCTTACTTAGGTAAAGCGCGAAAAGAAGACTTAATCCTTCTTGCCCAAGAAATTGGCGAGGAAGAGGTTAATGCAGTTTTAAAGGTTATAGATCTTAAAAACTTAATTATGAAGTCTAAGAATTATGAGGAAGAGTTTGTAAAAGATGTCCTATCAAATATAATTAAAGTTCGGAAATCAAAAGAACAAGAAATAATTAATGACAAGAATCTCGAAACAGAAAGGCTTAGGTCCCAACTCGAAGCTCATAGGTTAGGCTTACCAACCGAAATTAATAGAGCTAGTGTAGAAATGAATCAGTCTATCTTGGAAGTACAAAAACTTTTACCAGTTTTCTGTCCAAAGGAAGATGATATGGGTTTATTTTTGAATTTGTTTGAAAGGCAGTTAAACTTCTTTAATGTGCCTGATTCTAAATGGGTTGCTTATTTGATCGGTGTGCTACCAGCCGATATCGCCAAACTTATTGCTAGGGAGCCAAATGAAAAGACTCATAATTATAAATACGTTAAAAACTTGTTGTTACAAAGGTTTAAGCTTACGGCAGATAGATTCAGACAGTTATTCTGTCAGCATAACAAATCGCCTGACGGTACTTGGCGAGATTTCTATTTTGAATTAAGGACATATTTTGAAGGTCGTATTTCAGAACTGGGTATCAGTGATTTCGAAAGTCTTAAAGACTTAATAATTGCCGACCAAATAAAAAGAAAAATCCCATCAGAAATGAGAGATCATTTTATGGATGAATGGGCAGACTGGAATTCTCCTAGTGAATTAGCTGAAAAGCTTGATGCTTATGTAAATATTCGAAATAATTTAGGAAAAGACTCTGTCTATTTTAGAAAGAAATTTGGTGGATATAAAACTAGTTCGCCAAAACGAGACTACCAGTCTAAATTGTCTGAAAGAACACAAATAAAATCTGTCTCAGATGATAGAAATCCTTTAACATGTTACGGTTGTGGTAACCCTGGATACATAAAGGCAAAATGTCCAAGTTGTTCAAAAAACAGAGAAGAACAAACTAGATTTAATTCTGTACATATGTACACTTGTTTGGGTTCACCCCCTCCAACTGTTTTGTTAGACATATCCATTTTTGAAGCAACTGGAGCTGTTTGCGCGGATACTGGTGCTAGCCATTCTATTGGTGGAGAATCCTTATATAAATTTCTGATGGAAAGAGGCCAAATATTCACGGATCTAGAACTTTCTATGCATTTAGCTGATGGTCATCGAACTACGTCTAGAGTGTTGAGTGCTGACGTGCCCATTACGATTCAAAACCGAACATTTATTACGAATCTTATTTTCTTGCCCCATGCTAAAGGAAATCGCACTCTGTTGGGTGTAGACTTTTTACAAAAATCTGGTATTGTGTTAGATATCAAGAGCGGGTTTTGGCACTTTGATGACACACCTCGTCACAAATTCTCGTTTGCAAAAGAGGATCCAAATCTGGAAGAAACTGTCGAAAATATCGAAGTAAATTCTTATTCTTTGAGAGAAAGCGAAGGTTCAAGACTAGATTCTGAAGAAAAGAAAATATTAAATGATTTGCTCTGCAAATATGAGAGAATCTTTCAGGCAGAGGGAGAGGCCACTCCACTAGTAGAGCATCATATTAATACTGGAAATCACCCGCCAGTGTCAGTTCCACCTTATCGGTTGTCCCCAGCGAAAAGAGAGTTGCTGAAAGCTAAAATAGATGACCTTCTTGTGAAAGGAATTATTGAGGAGTGTGAATCTCCGTACTCGGCACCAGTTGTCCTTGTTCCAAAACCGAATGGTGACGTACGTCTTTGTATCGATTACAGAAAGTTAAACTCTGTGACTATACCCGATTCTTATCCTTTACCGAGGATGGACGATATTTTGCATCAAGCCAAACGTACCGAATTCATGTCTACGCTTGACTTACGTTCTGGTTACCACCAGGTAAATGTGTATGCACCTGATCGTGACAAAACAGCTTTCGTGTGTTCTCTAGGAACATTTCGCTATCGCAGAATGCCTTTTGGTCTGCGCAATGCACCAGCAACTTTTCAGAGACTTATGGATAATTTTCGAAAGGGACTTCCTGGAATAAATATACTTACTTATTTAGATGATATTATAGTTTTGTCATCCACTTTTGAGCAGCACATGTCAGATCTTGAAGCTGTTTTTCAGAGACTTGAAAAATGGAAACTTTTTGTAAATAGAGAAAAGTGTAATTTTGCATGTAACAAAGTAAAGTACTTAGGTCACTGGATTACCCCTAATGGCATTGAAGTAGACTCTGAAAAGGTTGAAGCCATCACTCGGATTCCGCCTCCCAAGTATGTTAAACAACTGTACTCCTTCCTACAAACCTGTTCATGGTATCGACGATTCATACCTAACTTTGCAGAACTATCTCGACCGTTAAGCAATCTCACTAAGAAGAAATCAACGTGGTTTTGGGGTACCCATGAAGAAAATGCATTTCAAGCTTTAAAACGCTGCTTGGTTTCGGCACCAATACTGGAACAGGCTGATGAAACAAAACCATTCATTGTTCGAACTGATGCAAGCAGCTATGCTCTTGGAGCAGTGCTCCTCCAGGGGGAGAATTCTGAAGAACGAGTGATTGAGTATGCTAGTAGATTATTGAATTCTGCAGAACGTAACTATTCAACTACTGAGCGTGAGGCACTTGCTGTAATTTGGGCTCTTAACAAGTTCCGAGGGTACATTGATGGAAGTGAAGTTACTGTGGCATCAGACCACCAGCCCTTAAGATGGCTCATGAGTCTTAAGTCTCCATCTGGACGACTTGCCAGATGGGCTTTGCAATTGCAGGAATTCAATTTGAAGATAGAATACATTCCTGGAAAGGCGAATGTTATAGCTGATATGTTGTCCCGGCCTAGTTGTGGACATCCTCCTAAAGATAGCTGTGAGCTCTGCTCGGTCGTTGTGGATATACCAGCAAGTAAACCAAGTGATTTACGTTTTGAACAAATGAAAGATGAAGAATTGAAAAAGATCATTAACAGCTTTGAAACAGACCAAAAAAGTGTTGACTATCATAACTGGACCGAACGTGGTTACATTATGAACCAAGGTGTTTTGCACAGATATTCTCCAAGTTCA
Organism: Cheiracanthium punctorium; assembly: GCA_038373885.1. Classification (NCBI taxonomy): domain Eukaryota; kingdom Metazoa; phylum Arthropoda; class Arachnida; order Araneae; family Cheiracanthiidae; genus Cheiracanthium; species Cheiracanthium punctorium. Next base: position 126,277 of record JAWZYV010015205.1, read on the forward strand.
GATTCGGAAGAGGCACAGCTTGTTGTGCCATCGCACGAGAAAGAAAAGATTATGAAAGTATAGCATCATTCGCCAACAGCAGGTCATTACGGTGCTGAAGGAACTTATGATAGAATTTCCAAAAGATACTATTGGACCGGAATGCGTTCATATATTGCAAACTATGTAAAGAACTGTGCTGAATGCAACAGGTACAAGCCGTCAAATCAAAAACCATAGGGATTGTTGCAAACTCCTGTTTATTCTCAAAGGTTTGAAGTCCTATCTATTGATCTTTTTGGTCCCTTACCAGAAAGTAAAAGTGGCAAAAAGTGGATATTTATTGTTGAAGATCGTGCAACTAGATGGGTAGAATTGTTTGCCTTAAAGCAAGCCACTGCAAAGGAGTGTGCAACGACGTTGTTAGAAGAAGTTATTTTGAGATATGGTCTCCCAAGACGTCTAATTAGTGATAACGGAATCCAATTTGTCAGTGGTGTAATGCAACAACTCTGTTTCCTCTTGGATATAAAACAAAGCTTGATTCCTGTCTATCATCCTCAAGCTAACCCTGTAGAGAGGAAAAATCGGGGTCAGAAACCGAGATTGGCTATCCTTGTGGGTAATGAACATGACTCTTGGGAAGAAAAGCTTCCAACAATTCGCTTTTCTATGAACACTGCCAAATGTGATACCACCGGACAAAGTGCAGCATATTTGCAATTCGGCAGAGAACTACGGACAGTCGATGACGTACAGCATGACATACGTGCAGTTATTTATAACGACAATTTTGTGCCAGAAATTACACCGTATTTGAAGAGATTTGCTAATATTTCTAAGGAAATTAAGGAAAGAGTGGAAATAAAACAAGACCAAAGGAAGAAATATGCTGATCGTAAAAGGCAGCAAGGACCTAACTTCATACCGGGAGATAAAGTATGGGTAACCTCACATCCTGTGAGTAAAGCCTCCAATCACAAAACTGCAAAGTTCATGCCTAAGCGTGATGGACCATATGTGATATTGACTCAAAGATAGCCTACTACATTTGAAATTGCAAGCCTGGATAATCCACATGAACCGCTTGCAACATATCATTCATCAGCATTAAAATTGTGTCATAACTCGGACGCTACACCATTGGCTCCGATAAGAAAACGAGGTAGACCACCAAAAAAGCTTCCTGGTTCTTTGTCGGGACGTCGGCAGAACCAGAGGGGGAGGATGTAACAATCGTAAAATGACGTCAAAGCAACGTCATCCTTTTCAGTTAAAAATCCATCCAACTAACTCGATGGCGCGGGCTCGCTATTTTCATTTATCCAGTAATTCGCCTATTGTTGGTGTTCTAAAGTTTTTAGTGAAAAAGGTTTGTAAAGAAAATATTGTAAGATGATTTTGTAATGGTTGTGAATAATAAAATGATGTTTACAGCTATAGTAGTAAGTTTAATAAAACTTTCTAGTGTTTAAAACATATATTTTTAATGATTCCCTGCTTACTACAAAACACACATTCAGTCACAATGACCCTGAATGTTGGCTTTTCCTAAAATTTTTTTTTTTTTTTCTCTAGTGCTTAAAATGTCCAAAACCTTAAAGTGAATAAATATACTATATATGCACTTGTTTTATACAATTTTCTGAAATAAAAGAAATAAGCACTTTTATGACCGTTTTCTTGAAAATAATACGACGGTTAAGGGGCTAGGGGATGTCTTGGGGGAAGAACTTTCTAAGGGGTTCAAACGCGTATTCACATGAGATCTAGAGAAAACCGCCCAAAGTTCCCGATCGACAGCCGCGCGGTAGGCTAGAATACTTGAATGACTGGTGACAATATTGATGATACTGAATTCTCAGAACCAATTTTTGATGTTTTGAATGTATAAATAGAGCAAATGAAATGCTGATTACTAAAATACAAGTGCTGTAAAATATATAAAATAACGTCACTGTTTATTTAGTATTTTGCTTAATATTCTTTAAATATGACAATTTATCTAATAGAATACTTACTCATTTTACCATTTCACGTCATAGGACAAACTGCTCATAAAACTTAAAAAAGAAAAATTTTATGGGAATATGTTTTATTAGGGGAAACATTTTAAAAATTTATTAAATGTGTAGAACTGTACTTGTAACTAGCGCAATGCAAAGTGACTAAGAAAATTTAAAATCTAAAATGTACTTTGCTTATAACTATTTAAAATTAAAAATTATTCATTTTATGACCTGACTCTTTTTTTATATTGTTAAACCTGACACTAGTTTGTTGAATTAAATAAGTGCAAAAATATTATCTGCTTAGCACACAAAAGGTCACTGTGAAAATTATATTTAAGCTATGTTACAGCACTCCGAAAACATTTATACATGGACATGGTTGCAAAAAATAAAATGAAATATATATAAATAAATAAGCTAATTTATATCGCCTTCATTTTAGGTTTTCTCTTTCCAATGTTTCGCGTAAAGAAGGGGAAAAAATAATAAATAAAATAAAAGAATTATTCTTCGAAAGGCTAAGCATGTTTAATTGCATGATTGGTTCAAATTTCTTCAAATGGTTCAATCTTTTTTATATCAAAAGTTTATATAAAATAAAATAAATTTCATAGATGGGGCCCTCAAATCCATCAGTGCCCGAGGCTCCTGTTGGTCATAATCGGGCCCTGCTTTCGTGAGGTACTGCATCTTTAGAATTGTATTTGTTTGCATCATTAAATTTATTTTAAGAAAACGAACACGGCGGGAGGAGTCCTCCCCCCTTATGTAAAAATTAATTACATTTTATTAAACCAAAGCTTTATATATATGTGCAAACTTGAAGTATGTTTAAAAAAATAATACTTTACATAAAAATATATGTAAAAACCATTTACAAAAAATCATAAGCAAAGTTAACAAGCGAGAATTATTTCCGATGAATCTGACGATCGTTAAGATTGATATTGTATAAAAATTTGCAAAATTGTTTGTTTCATTTGATAATTTCACATACGTATAAAAAAACGTCATACATACATTAAATATTAGGGATCGACCGATAGTATCGGCAACCGATAGTATCGGCGCCGATACCTCCGATTTTTTTAGGTATCGGTAT
>JAWZYV010015206.1:0-59274 GCA_038373885.1 Cheiracanthium punctorium
AAAGCCGCCTAGGGAATATCTGGGAGCGAGCCTAGCTGAAACGAGGCTATATTACTATACTATACGTGTTAGCACAGCCTCTTCACTGAAAATTATAAATAAATTTATCACAGTATTATTAATAGTATAATGTAATATTGTACTAATAATATAGAAAAAAAATATTACTATCCCAACAAGACTCCAGTTTATTCGCAGTTTCGCATTATTATACACCAGGGCAGTGTTATTACAGTACAGTGGATACAAATAAATTGGGACTTCTATGAAACTACTCAAATAAGCAAATAGGGGTTTACTAAAAATATATATTTTGTACTGAACTAATATTTCAATTGCATTACAATAAAGCAAAATTACATGTTACAAATAAAAATTAAGCAAAATCATATATATTTATGCTTATTAAATTTATTTTTAAGAAAGTGAATTTGAATTTTTGTGTCACGAATTGAAAACGAAAAATATTGATTTTGCATATTGAAAACTACTGGGTTGGTGCATAATTATCTGGAGTTTGAAAATTTTTATTTAGTTTATTAATTATATTAATTCATGTAAGAGAACATACGTCGATTAAAAAAAATAATTAATTAAAAATATTGTACACTTTTATTAAGTTACAGCATGTTAAAAAAAGAAAAGCCTGATAATTATGCACCAGCCCAGTAGTTACTTATACTTTCACACTAAGAACACATTTACAACTTTATATAAATATTAAAAAAAAAAAATTATGTAGCGAAGCTGAAATACATCAATTATCATTATCATACAAAATATTTACAAATTAATTATTTCTTGATAATCGAAAAAAAATTTATTCAATACGCATGCGGTTTTTTGACAATTTTCAATTTATTATGAGATAAAAAACAACGAAATTTTCATTTTAAAATATCAACCTGTAACCTGGAGGCCATATAAGTAATTTTAGCCAAACTTCAACATGTTTTTAAATTTCTTATATTGACGTTTAGGGGTGCTCGACTCCCCCCGCCCCCCCAATATAGGCCTCCTTACCGGCTCGGATGGATGCTGGCTAGTAGTCGCCTAAATCTCGGTTGATAATGGGTATATAGTCGCCGGACGATGAAATCATGGGTAAATGATCGCGGGCGACGTCGCCGTGGCGGTAGCGCCAATGGTTGGCCAAAAAAATGCGATGAGACATTTCGGTCACTTCCCGGCGTCGCAGTCGACGCCACACAGTGGGAAAAACGGCCAATCTAAGTGGACATTTAGGAAAAATTTCATGTCAACAGATTGACTTATCGTCTTCATACTGTCATTCAGGATAGTTGAATAGTTAGAATCTGCATTTAGAATGGGATTTGATATATTAATATATGGTAAAACATATCACTCTTTCCAACGCAACAGCGAGTCTCAGTTTTGTCCAAAGTTCAGACCGTTTGAAATATTGTTCTACCGGCTATGAAAATGACAATATTCCATTTCTTCTTTCTGAATGCACTTAACAGAAGCATATGTAACATATTTAGTCAGTTAAAATATTTTCGAACGTATTTAATTCTGGAGTGCATTAACGACAAGTTACGCGCAAAATTATCATAAATCTTAAGTTTTAGAAAGGTGCTACTTTTTTTCTCCGTGTTCCTCCATCTTCCAAGTGATATAATTTTGAAGAGTAGCATCTACTGAATACGTAAAAGTTGGATTTACAACCGTCCTGAGCCGTACGGCTAAGAGATCGCATTTTTTCAGGGAGAGTGTCTTGCGTACTCGAGTTCCGTTGCTCTTGAAAAAAGTTTGGAAAGCCGTCTAGGGAATATCTGGGAGCGAGCCTAGCTGAAACGAGGCTATATTACTATACTATACGTGTTAGCACAGCCTCTTCACTGAAAATTATAAATAAATTTATCACAGTATTATTAATAGTATAATGTAATATTGTACTAATAATATAGAAAAAAAATATTACTATCCCAACAAGACTCCAGTTTATTCGCCGCCGATATATCCTTCTTACCCCTCAGTTTTGGAGGCAAAAAAGGAAGGCTATCCAACTGCTGAACCTATAACTATCACAGAAACAGCAGTTCAAGTCACTTTGCAAGGTCTTTTGGACCATACCAGTCAACGGTTAGCTTTGATTTAGATGTCCTGAAGAGCAATGCTGTGCCTTCCGACTTAACCTTGCATGGTAAATGGGGTTGAGATGGAGTTCCGGGCATTCCAATTATAAACAGCGGTATATAGAAGATGTACAGATTCAGTCAGACCCTCGAAATGATGACAAAGACGAGAATCTGGAAGAGCAAGGCACAGGCAGAATTTCTACTTCAGCGATTCAGATCTCTATTCCACTTGTCTTGTGCCTCTGCAACTAAAAACAAATAACGACTACAAAGTAATTTGGCACCACCAGGCACGGATCCAAGGAGAGGGCGGTGGGGGCGAAATCCAAAAATCTGTTAAAATATATTATGAAAGTATAATGAAAATTATGTAGCCTTTTTCTAAGGGGTGTATTGCGGGTACTACTCCCTGTATTTTTTAACCATCGCTCATATAGATTTTATCAATAAAATAATTACATTAATTGGTATAATTGATTATATTGATTAATTATAAAATGGTTTTGCGCATTCTACCCCCCCCCCTGTTTCAGGTACAAAATCGCCCCCTCCTTGAGTCATTTCTGGATCCGCCCCTGGGCACCACAGAAAATCGTCATCACCTCGGTTTTGTAGACCAATTAAAATTGCCTTTGAGAAAACCACCCTTCAGGCGCGAAGGGAAATTTCAGCTATTGAATCTCAAATAGAGGATTTTCAGCCCCCATTGATTCATGTAGATAAGGAAAACTCCACTCATAGAATACACTATCACCTTCAGATGACTATGGTTGACGGAAAAACCATAAGTGCATGTACAGGAAAATCAGTTCAAACGTCCAACATATGCGGTGATACTCCAAAGTCAATGAATGATCTTTCATCAACATTTAGTCGGCCGATAGATGCAACACAATACAACTTTGGAATTTCTTTACTTCACGCCTGCATTCGCTGTCTCGTGATGCTTTTAAGTATTTCGTATCGTTTAAAAATACAGAAATCGCGGATTTACAAAAAAGATACAACTGATATGGAAATCTTCCATAAAACGAAGAGTAAAGTAGAGATACAAAAATGGAATTGCTTGCGGGGGAAAAATGGGATTGCTTCTTGATGTTGTGAAAAAGGGTGTTGGGTCAACTAATGAGGGGACCACGGCAGCTTTTTTCTTTGAGGAATCTTGTTGCAACCGTAACTGGAATAAACGAAGAACTTCTGAAAAGATTCTACACGCTTAAAACTATCGAGCTAAATTAACGCTCCTTTATTGATTTAAATTCTAAACAGCCGATTTAAATCCTTTTCCATTTAAAAACTCCAAGAAACGCTCCTTCGCGGACATAAACGCACCACCTCAGCCCTCCCTGTTTAGTGCACTATACGCTTAATGTGAATTTGGCCGAAAAACTACACATTCTTCTCCGATGGAGCGTTTTTTTCTATAAGAGCCCTGATTGGTCCGTCATATCACGTGACAGAACCAGCTTCGCCTTTGCAGCAAGAAACAATCGAATAATCACTTCGCTTGTTTGTATTTGATTTGTAACATCAATGGCACATAGAGAAGCACAGAAACTTTACGGTAAGTACAATTTTTAAATTTCATTCTTAAAAAAAGGTTGTATTGTTTTTTTCTGTGCATGAATTTTGTTTATTCAGTAAACTCTCGTAACTAACGAATCTAAAAATTCAGTGTCAAATTCATCTTGCATATGCATTTCTGAAATCGGAAATTTGGTAAAGAAACATGTATAATCAACTTAATGCTATGACATGAATGAGCATTTTGGTCTGGAAAAAAAAAAAAGAATCTTTTTTTCCCGCGCAAACACAAAGCGATCTCATAAACAGCGGCGTTTTCAGTGGGGGGGGGGGGGGAGAAAACAAATAAGTTGTTTAAGTGAAGATTTTTTTACTTCAGCTATAGAAATTTTTTCTTACGCACTAAGAAAGACATTGAGAAAGTAAACAAGGGCATTGCTGTTGTTAGGGGTGTGGAATAATCCTACTATAAAACACCAGACACTCCGGCAGTGTTTTGACATAATGTCCGCGCCGGCGTGAGGCCTTTTAGGCACTTTTTTGCCTGGCCTCAGTGTCAGTAGTTCTCAAGGTTTCGTTAGAACGTAGACACGCTGTTAGGTGTTGTAGTTAACCGAGAACGGATTGTGTTAATAATAAAGACCGATATTTTAATGATTAAAAAGGTGGTATAATGCCTATGCAGGAATCAGGTAAGAGCTTATGATTTTTTACCTAGATTTATTGTGGGATTTTGAAGAATCTGTAGATAAGATTCTACAAGGGGTGTTTAGCAGTGGCAATCATTTTATGGAAGTAAAATAAGATCTTTTACATGAATTTCTTTTTTCTCGGGATGGAGGGCCGTCGCCCCCTCTGCCCCCCCTTTTAATCCGCCCTTATGTTTAAGTACATGTTTTTGAAAGCATATTGAAAAAGAAAAAAAAAGTTTGTAGGAACACAGAGTGATAAATTTGTGTTCCTACATTTCATAAGTAATTCAATCTATTTTTAAATAAATGGCCATTCAAAATAAATTTTAAACATTAACAAGTCCACACACCCAAGAAAAGATTAAGATCGCAGTGAATTAATTTTGTGGAGTACTTTGCTTAAAACTTATTTATCAAATTAGAAGTACATTGGGTAAATTTGAATAGTATTGCTATGATATAATAAAATTGTGTTCTTACAAACACTACTTTATTGCAGAATTAATTAAATTTAACAAAATCATACATAAATCACTGTTCAATATATCAATTACATTATTACATTGTATGGAATACAAATATATCCTACACAGGGCTGCGCTGCCCATGTGTGCAATGTGTGCGGTGCATACAGCCGCCAGATACTCAGGGCTGCCTCGAAGCGTCCCTTAAGTTAGGAACACTGTAACACATTCTTAAGTCTATGGTAAAAGTGGCAGCACCTTTTATTAAAATGGAATCTTTGACAATGGAAGTTAAAATTGGGAATGTTTCACTAATTTACTTTGATCTGAATTAACCCAATGTTTCTTCATACTTACTATGCTTTAGGGATTAAACATTACCTAGAAAGAGCAGCAGCTGTCATTGCTGTTTTTGTTAATGAGCAGCCGAATTCAAGTGACTATCAATGGATGTCGTATGAAAGGGCAGTATATGGAATTTTCTAAGTTTTTTTTTTCTTTTTCTAAACTTTCGGAATTAAAAATAAATAAATATATCCATCATCAACGTTTATGGATGACGTAATAAAGATCTACACAGTATCTCTGGCAGAGTATCTTGGGAAAAACGTTCTTCAAATGAGAATATTAACGATTTTACACATTTTTGAATTAGGTGACCAGTTATCGCAGCTCATTCAGAATCAACTGAAAAATTATTTTCAACCTTTAGATTAGTCCAGCAGCAAATAGGTCAATTAAACTTGGTTCCCATTAGAACACCGAAAGTGAAGCAGCACCAGAGTGGCTTGTTCATGAGAGGGTGTACTCCTCTCTCGACTGTACTGTGGACTGTGTAAACCAAAGATAATGCTGGTGCCCTAAAATTTTCGTCGCTGCAATGTCCTCTTTGTTCAAGCGATACTGCTGGGGATGTCAATCCAAGTGCTAGGTCTCTCATCTGGAATGGATTCAAAATTAGAAGACCACTCATAGGGGCAGCATTGGTCTGCCTATTTGGTGCCCCCATAATGAAATGACCAACATCTCCTACCCTCATAGAGGTCAAGTCTAATGCAAGTAGGCTGTTGACCTGACCATTAGAAAGAAAGAAAAGAAAAAACCTTTAGATTAACTCTTTTAGCCCCTGAGGACACAAAAATCACCTAGTGCTGTACAGGATGGAGTCTTATCCTAATTTGTACGCTTTAAAAAAAAAAGACATTTTCCTCAAAAATTTAATAACTAGCATTTTATATTAGGTTTTAGTTACAAATTCAGTATCCATTATCAAAAAAAAAAAAAAAAAAACATATTTAATTCAAAGATAAATCAGGTTAGAACGGGTTGATCTCATAGAGGAAGGGTAGGGTTAATACAGTCGAAGATGCGTAACAAGTTGGATTGTGAAAGGTTTCAAAAATTAAAAAATGGGAAAAGAAATCTAAAACACTTTCATATTTTAAATACACACTGAAGTGCTATATGTTAAGAGTATCATAATCCATGAATCGGCCCTATTAGTCTTTCTTGCTTCATTACATAGGAAAGTGTATCATAATACATGTGTAGGTCCTATTTGTAATCCTTGTTTCATAACGTTAGAAATTGCATCATAATCCATAAATGTGCTGTATTTCTCTTCCTTGTTCCATAAAACACTTCTTTGGAATTAAAATCTATATTTAAAACAGGGTGTGAATTGACGGGGGGGGGATGCCCCGGATTGCCCTGGTCTGAAAAAATGTAATATCCCTGGCTAGAGAGATATTAATTGATCCCTGCCAGGGGATACTATTTATCCCCTGCTGGAGAAATGTTAAAATTAGTCCCTGTCCTTACAAATTCAACAGTACCTAACACATTTTAAGTATTGAAAATAGAAATTATTTTATTTACTAGACAAAAGAGCAAGTTACAAATGTCCCTTTGAAAATCGATACTATACATGCCTGATGCCACTTCCCATTCTGTCCAACAAATTAAGACTGCAAAATGAACGAACAAGCGCTGTTTCCACCACAAGCCGAATTTGAGGTTAGACGTAGAATCGACATAGGCAGGAATATGTGTGCACAGAAAAATCTGGGGTCGACTTTTGTTTAAGTGCCTTCCCAGACATGTTGGCGACTGCATTTGTCATGTAATACTTAATATATTATGTGAAGAGCATTTTACGTCTTCCCTCCTTTTTTTTTTTTTTCTTTTTCAAATGTCCCCCCTGAAGAAAATGTTAAATTTGCACCCTGTATTAAAATTGCCTATTTTAAAACTCTTTTACAATCTTTGTCAAACATATTTCTATACGATACTTCACCTTTATTGCTAGAAGTCAAAGTTCTTATATCAATGCTTATATCAATTCATTTAAGTCCAATTTAAATTTTTTTTTTTTTTTCGCTCTTAATTTTCCCATTTCTTCAAAATTTATTATTTTTTTTTACCTTGACTTCAGAATAATTGGATAGATTATGATATATCGTTATTTTATTAGCAAAATGCTTAGAATCCAAATATTCCTGGAAACATTACATAGTATCAGAGCTGAAGTTTCTAGAAATATCTAATTGCTTATAAATAGGAAAAAATAATATTAAAATAATTAAAAGTATACATAATTTTGTCATCTGTTACAAATTAGCTACCTTTAATAAAAAAACACAATTCTTGGTTAATTCCTAGTTTTAGGGGTCTTCTCGGCACAATTTCAAAAATTGCCAACTTGGCGCATTTCCTCATTTTGTCCATGGGAGCTCCAACACTCATCTCCTAGGGACAATGGCGAATCCAGAAATTCTCTTTTGGGAAGGGCTAAATTTTGAAAAAAAGCTTATTTCACAAATACAAAATGTACAAAATAAAGCAAAATTTTAGTCTAAACCAATAAAAACTTTTGGGAGAGGCTAAGTGATTAAAAAAAGATCACTTTACATATTCAAAGTGCATAATGTTACCCTTTAACAATCTCTTTTTTTTGGGGGGGAGGAGGTGAAGCCTCCTAGCTCCTCCCCTGAATCCGCTACTGTCCAGGGACACTACGGAGAAAACGCTAGAGACCTGCACGGGCTGGGCTAGCCCGCATGCCTTACTATGGGTACAGGAGTAATAAATCTGCTGTCAACAGCCTGGGCCGGGCCAGGCAGGACATGTGTCTAGTGTTAATTTTTTATTCGCCTTCCTGCTACCTGCAAAAAATTTTAAAACTTATGCCTGAAAAATATTTATTTATCGATTTATTTGTTCATCTTTATATTTTTTAGAATTTCTGGAATTTTTGAACTTTTACTCCTTAACTATGGGCCCGCACAGGCTGGGCTAGGCCGTGATGTTCGTTTCAAATTTGTTCTGGGCCGGGCCTACAAATTCAAGGATTCCTCGAGCCGGGCTGGGCTGATACAAGCAGGAAAAGCACCATCATCAGCACCAAATGATGAGCTGGTAAGAAATTTGTGCCTGCTTTTATTTATACTTAAACAAGTAAAGAATAAATCCCCAATATATATATATAGTATACATTCCATATGGAAAATACTTTCAAAACTCTTAGAAAGTATATTCAGAAGGAAAACCCAATAATATCGGATATACTATATCCCTGAAATATCCCAAATTTATTGTTTATAATGGAGCCTTGGTATGAATTTTGTTTTAGTAAATCCATATTTAAAAATTTTTTGAAATGTGACTTTGTAATGATCATTGTATTAGGGTCAATCCAAGTTAAATCAACAAATGGGTTGTACAGCACAATTTTTGATTTTCATAAGATTTTACAGGTGATGTATACCTATCGTCTGTAGTCTGTAATGAATGAGGAAATGGCAAAATATAAAGAAAAGCCTAATAAGAACTACAAGGTTTTATTTTCAAGTCAGGTTATATTTTTAAAACATATTTCAATTAAATTTGTTTCAATAAAATGTTTAATTTAGTAATTATATTTGAATGGTTAACCTATTTTTATTAGTGGTTATGGGTGGATTTTTGTATTATACTTCTAAAATGTTGTATCTCCTCTGTCTTTTAGAATAACAAGATAATTTTTGTTTTGTTTTAAAGTAGTGTGTAAATGCTTTGTACCCTATGATTTAGACATTTTTATCAACTGTCCCACATGAGTTTTTTTTTTGGGGGGGGTGGGGGTGGGGGAGCACATTTTTAAATTTTTCTAAAGTCTAAGAAATTCTACTTGATGAATGACCACCAACAGGGGTGTAGCCAGAAATTTTTCATGGGGGGGGGGGAGGGGGTGTTACGACTACTGCAACTCATATGTATGCATACATGTGTGTGATAATGCAGTGAAGAATATACATTTTGTATGGTAAAAAATTTCTCATGGGGGGGGTTATGACCCCCCCCTTGGCTACGCCCCTGACCACCAATAATAGCTAACTTTTTTTACCACACATAGTACAGGAAAAATAATTAATATTTACTTTTTGTCCATCTTTTTTTTTAATGCTTAAAATGTCCCCGCCCAAAAAAAACAGTCCTATTTGGTCTTTTTACTAATTTAAATAAAAATTCTACAGCTTTTAAAAAATGAGTCTAAAATGGTGATTTTTACTCATCTGCAGAATAAATAAATACTATATATCAAGAACAATTTCTCTTTTTAACAAATTAAAAAAAAAAACTTTTAGGATAGGTAAATACATAACACCTGACAACATCTCATAAAAATCAAAAATGGTACAGCACAACTTTTGTTTTAAATTTATTGATTTTTTATGGAGTGAGCCATCATTTATTTTATCTGTGCAGATTGATGCTGAATACAGATGTATGCACCCAAATGCAGGTTGTTTTCTGGGTGCATTTCCTTCCGTGTATAGCGAAAGGATAATAAAGTATGTCAACAAACATAGATTGGACATAAAGGAAAGAGTCACCGATCAATTAGATGGTATGTATGTATTTAAGTATAGTATTTTAATATATGTGTAATTGTTTAGTACTTGCGTATTAACATGTTAATTTTTTTTTTTTTTTTTTGCTATTTTTTCTGCTCAAACAGAATAATTTAACTTCATTCAAAGAAAATCTATTATGTACCTGGTATAACTGGATAGATTTTCTTAATGTTTCTGGGATGGGTTTTATCCCTTCTCCCTCCCATGTTCCAATCTAGAGGGGGTCTATCTCCAATTCATGCTATAGAAGATGAATAATTATTTTATATTCATAAATTATAATATATTCTTATAGAATGGGCATAATCTCTCATCCCTAATAACTGTGTTCATACATGACACAACCTTAAGTGTGTATCTCCTCTCCAAGATATATAAAACTTTTCCTGACAACAACAACAAAAAAGTGTTCTGAAGATTTAGTCGATAGTAGTTATCCTTTTCTTCTTATTATTCAAGCTGGCATAGGCATCCCTACCTAATGATTATTGGGGGAGCGGGAGGACAAAGAGCAAAATATTCTCTTTTTACTAAAAATTAACATTAGTAAGACAAAATATTAGGGATTATGTATCCCCTACCTTTCCCCATAGGTAAAGACGCCCAAGCAGATATTTGTATTACAAGCTGATATTTATATTTAATCCATTCCATATCTTACCAGACCAAACTTTATAATTCTTCATTAAAAAGTTGCATTGTTTTGCAAAAGTTAAGTGATACATATTAATATTTAAAAAAATTTCTCCTCTTCAGATAATTTTAGATCTCTGATGATGCTTGCTGAGCTCTTGCCTGTTGTCAGGCTGAAGAAAAAGAATTAAGTTTAATTTGTAATCTGCCTCTTATTTATTCTGTATATTTCCTCTTTTTTGTTCTTCGGCTGCTTTCAGGCTTGAGCCGATTTGCTAAAACGATATATTTATGAATTTAACAGGTAGAGATTTATTTGTTTAAAAGAAAATCTTTGACTATAGTGCACTTGTCTAAATGCTGCTTAATTAATAAATTTTTTGCTTCAAAATCTACTGACAAAAGCGAGCAATATCTGAAAAAGTTTTTTTTCTTTTACTTAGATAAAAGAATGTTATCTGTTATGCATAAATGTTTTGTTAAAAAAGATTTATATGAACATAGTCAAGCTTTTAAATACTTCAAAAGTCACAGTTATTTGTTAATCTCAATATATCTTAATATTGTGCTAGAATTTCAAATGTAAAATGCATTAAGATCTTGACAAATCATCAGTTAGCTATATAATTATCTAAATGTGCAAACTACTGATTCCTTATTTCAAGTAAATAATCACATTAACTATTTTTCAGGTCTTCATCGAAGGAAAACAATCTGAGGTTCTGTTCAGACATATTGGGGTGATAGTTTATTTGTTATTTTTAATTCATTACAAATGCTTACAGCTAAGAATACCTGTTTATTGGATTTCTACCCACAATTCCAAAAGGACTTTCCCCGGTGGACAAAATTGGACTTTCCCCGATTTCAGGTTTTTTCCCTTTCCCATAAAAATTTTTAAAAATAACAATCCCATTTAAATTCTCAAAATGTCATTGAGGTTAATTCCTAGCAAACTTTAAAAAAATAATCAAGCCTTTTTGAGATAAATTCCAACAATATTTTATATAATTTTATTATATGCTTTCTCATTTTTAACTATTTTACTTTTGAAATTTGTTCTAAATATCTTATGACAAATATGATTAAATACTTTTTTTCTAAAAATATCCTCAGTTTTCCTATCTCAGTCTCTATCCTCAGTAAAAATTTACTAAAAATATCCTCAGTTCTTCCAGGAGCTTAGCAATTCAATAAATTTGGAGGGGAAGAGGAAGCTCTGTTACAGTTGATTTGGGCAAACAAAAAAAGCTCTGTACTGAGATAATTCATGGTTATCCTTTCCCTCCTCTTAAGATATAGAAGGGCTTGAGTTCCCCCTTTCCTATGCCACTGACTGAGGTTATTGAATAAAATGCCTATACTGTGTTTAAATATCAGACGATAAAATGTTGTAAGTGTGAAAGTTCATTCTGTCGTTAATATGTTTCATGAAAATACTTTCTCTTTACAGGTAAATATATGCTTAGATGAAGCTGTAAACAGCCTAACTGAATCTATTTTTCATAATCCAACTTTTTTTTTCTAATTTTTATTCTACTGAAATGTGAATAATGATTTTATTCAAGTTCTGTGATTTTTTAAAACTTAATGTAGAAATAATACAAGTAAGTAGGCAAGGAATATTTAATTTTGTGATATTTTAATATTTTGTTGTATTTGTAACTGAGAATTGGCTTTTAAAGTCATCAATTTATTGTAGTTTGTCTCTCCATTTATATTCTCCATATTAAAGAAAAAAGTCACATTCAATCAAAAAAATATTCACAGAAATTGTTTATATAAATATTATATGAACATATTCTTTGAGTAAAATCAAAGAATAATCAGGAATAACTTTTTTCCCCCTTGAATCTTATAATCACTCTCTCTTTGTTAAATGTGGAGCTTTTAAAGCTTTTTGGAGACATGTTTTTAGCAGCACTATATTAATCCATAGTTGTACTACAAGCAAAATATCGAAATTTTTTTTTATCTGATCGGAGTTTTCAGCAATAGCAAAATTTAAGGACATTCCCCCCCCCCCCTCAGGACATAAGATTAGTTTTCCCTATACTTTGTAGCTAAGATTATTTCATTTATTCAAGAACTGTCATCTATATTTATTAATGTTTTTAAGCTTCTATTGTTTGATCAAAAAACATGTTTGCTTTGCTTTAGCAAATAGCATAGCTGTGCACATGGTGGCCACTCGTCCTTGAAAACCTGGAATGTCCTTAAATTTTGCTATTGCTGAAAACTCCGATCAGATAAAAAAAAAATTTTCAATACTTTGCTTGTAGTACAACTATGGATTAATATAGTGTTGCTAAAAACATGTCTCCAAAAAGCTTTAACGGCGTTATTCGAAAAAATCATGTGATTTTGGTACATAATTACAAATAAACTATTTATGCCAGGCACTTCAAAATTTTGAAACTGTCTCTTTACAAGCTGTATTACATACTGCAAAGACAGGCCAATCTGTATCAGTTTCAATACTAATACAGATTGGCCTGTCATTGGCCTTTCATGCATTTCCAATTCTTAATTCTTAAGAATTGGAAATTTTCGCAAAGCGTGTCACTCTTCGAAAAATCTTGCAGCTCAAATCCATGTTTAAGAATTTTTTCTGAAAATTTCACAAAAGCCACAGCGTTTTTGCTTATCGTAGTGTGTAAAACAGCTTATGAAGAAACATCTGGAATTTTTCAGAGACCATGGTGCTATTAGTTTATTTCAATTTGTGTACCAAGACTAAAAACAGAGTTCTTTTTTTTTCCGAAGAACAGCCTTAAAAAGGTGTATACTTTAGTTATCAGTGGAAGCAAAAATCTAATGTGCCATCAAAAAATACAAGAGATATTTTTTCCCATATAGTATGTTTGAATAATGGCCACTGCACTGTAGTTATTATTTTGTAAAAAAAAAATGGATCCCCCCCCAGTATTTTGTAGTTACAAGTATAAATTTATTATCAAAAACTGACATGCATTTTCAAGATTTCACAGTAACTAGGAAAGAGAAAAATGTTCATTCAAGAATGAATAACAGGTACCACATACTTAGTGAGTTACAAAAAATTCAATATGTAAAAATATGTGACAGTAATTTTTCATAAAGTGTACCAATTTGGATGTATAGGTGCCTTATGTAAATATATATCTAATATATAAAATTTTCGCGTCACAGTGTTAGTTACCATACTCCTCTGAAACGGCTAGACCAATTTTAATGAAATTTTATATGTATATTCGTTAGGTCTGAGAATAGGTTTTTAACAGGGGGGGGGGGGGTATGTCTCATACCCCTAAGTCATAAGGGTGGTCCACCCCAAAATTTTTAGCACCAGAGTGCTATTAGTTTTAATCAGGTATTTGTGCGTGTTTGCCAAATAACGTGGGGGGGGGTTAATAAAATGTTGAAAGTCACACAAGGTTTGCAATTTTTGATAATGGATCGCTAAATGTGGTGCCAAAACGTGACAATTTATTATGAATATATTTCGAGTATAGTTAGAAAACGTCTGGCATATATTGTAAAACAATTTTATTAGGCGATTTTAATATAGATTTCTATTCCGAAAAAGTGTTTTGTGAAACAAGAAGGAAAACACGGTACACTCGTGGATTAGGATGCCCATTCCAAACAGTATTTAAAATGTCTTTGTGGCATAGTTAAAATATGCCTATAGGACGAATATGCCTGGCGAAGATTGTAAAACAGTTTAAGTAGGCGATTTTAAGATAGATTCAGATTCCAAAGATGTGTTTTATGGTACAAGAAAGAGTTGATTCCTTTTTTAATGCCCCCACTCTCGCCAACCTAAAAAATCCATGTACTTTGGCGAGCTTTGCAGTCATCAATCTCTGGGAGTTATGCACAAGTTTCAACAGTACTTAGGTATTACCCCGGCGGTCCACCAAAGCAAGCAATTTTTCACCAAGATAAATGCCAGGCACATGAAATTATTGATGGTTTGGAATATGATTGGCAACAGTTTGCCAGCAAATTTGACGAAAGAGTAGTTTGGCGGAAGTGACCGCCAGGATAATACGTAAGTACAGTTTCAACGCTCCCAAAAGAACTAGATGAAAACTAAAGTAAACAAATTAGCGATAAACATACCAGTTAAGGAATTTGAAGACACTTAATTATTAAAACTACATTAAGTGGCAATACAAAATAAATATAAATGTAACGGCATGCTGTACTCACATGTTGTTCCAAATCGCCATTTTAATTCTAAATTACGATTGCCATATAAATGCAAAAAATCATCATGGTAACTGCATATGTTTAATGATCGCCAGGTAATACTACTGTTACCAGGTGCAGGTCGCCAAGTATGAAACATTACCAAATTGTGAAGATGGGTAAACATGTTTACGATGGCGTGATGTTCTCAAGTAACCCTTATAAGGAGTTGAGGTGTAATTGAGTTGTGTTTTTGTTTCATGATGTCATTAGAAATTATGTGATTGGTCAAAGAAATTAACAGGGAACACAGTTAAGTTTGAAGGAATTATGTAATTGGTTGAAACAATTTATCTGTAACCGAACCTGAAATGAACCGTTGAACATGCTTGTTTGTTCTGATTCATTGGTGGAAAAGTGCGCAGTTATTTAATATGGTTTTTAATAAGTGAAATTTCATTTTTTTAATATTAAATAAGGATAAGTTGTTTAAAACTGGAATTTGCTTTATGTTAAGATGCGTTGTATGAATTAAGTTTTTGTTGTATATGAAAATTTGAAAGTGTTTGTTAGGCAGAATATTAAACATATCCGCGGTAGGCTTAAATTCTGCTTATTTGGGTGCTTTTTGATGCATCAAAGCCATTAAGTAAGGAATTAAATAGAAGATTTGAGGTATGTGTTTTTGTTTATTTAAATATTCATTGTATGATTTACTGTATTGGTTTGCGGTTGAGATTTAATACTGTTTTCTTTTGTAGCATATTTATGTAAAGGTTATCGTATGCTGTGTTATTTTAATTTTATGTGAATTGCTGAGTAATGATTTGTGATGAAAAACGGAGGTTTTTAGTGTTTTAAGAAAGATGGATAATTTTATTCGATATAAATCGGTTTACTTACATGGATTTGCAGAAAACAGGTACAATACTTCGGTTTAATATGAATTAATGTATACGGATTTTGGGGTTGTTTGTGCTGAGTTTTGATTTTATTATGTTTTTAGTAATGTAAATTTTGTATGTTTTGAAAATATTAAAATCGAATGAATCTTTTGAGGGGGGAGATAGTCAGTTTATTTGAGTGTTTTTTGATTAATTTTAAACTGTGATTTTAACATTTTAAGGGAAATTTTGTTGTATATTTTTTTGCAGAAACATATTTTAGTATTTTGCCTCTTTTGAACGTTTTATATTATATATTTTTTAACGTACCCCATAGCCCCGAGGTAGTGCTTTGTTCATGTTCATTTTGTTTGTAATTGCATTTAAGTATGTGTACAAATGTTTGAATAAGCTGTTTAGATAAGTGCATTGTAGTTTTTGGGTTTATTTTTTCATATATAACTATGTATGTTTATGTTATGTTTGGCAAGAAAGCAAAGTTGCCAAGGTTAGATGTTGGTGACAAAAAAAAGTCGCCAACTCAACCTGCCCCCGTTTACGGTATTATTCCCGATTGCGATCTTGGTGAGAGTCGAGGCGTTCAAGTAGGAATCAACCCAAGAAAGACAAACACACTACACTCATGGATTATGATGCACATTCCAAACAATATTCAAAATGATGAAGTATGTAATATACTTGGTGAAGATTGTAAAATAGTTTTAGTAGACGAATTTAAGATAGATTTCGATTCCAAAGATGGGTTTTACTAAACAAGAAAGAAAAATACAGCACAGTCATGAATAATGATACACTTTCCAACTTAATAGAATAAGGAAGAAAAATAGGGACGACGCATAAATTATCATATGATTTTAATATATAGCACTATAGTGCGTATTTAAAATCTGAAAGTGTTTCAGATTTTCATCCTCTTTTATTTTATATTTTTGGACAAAATTTTTTATGGAATGACTATCAATGAGTCTCAAGGCCAAACTATGCCTGTTTGTGGCTTAGATTTCAGCACACCATGTTTTTCACACGGAGAATTATACGTGGCATGCTCTCAAGTGGTCAAACCATCCAGTTTATTTGTATTGGCTAAAGATGGTATAACAAAAAAAATTGTTCACTCTATTCCGTTAAGGGATTGATATTATTTTTTAGTAAAATTATTGTAATTAGCGATATATATAAATTTAAAGAATAAATTACAATGAATTAAAAATATAAATGTTTGGTATTGTTATTTTTATATTCCAGCATCGTTCACAGCGCTCCATGCCTCTTCCACTCATATACCATGTCTCACACATTTACAATAAGTTAGTCATTTCTTTCTACTAAAATAATCCTAGGAATAATTTATATGGCAAAACAACGTTTGCCGGGTCAGCTAGTATATATTTATTTATTTATTTGCTATTGTGGTGGACTCACAGTTGCCACGCTTTCGTTTGCTTTATTTTTCGGCAATTGGAAGCTGAGCAGATAGTTACCTTTTGTCTAGTTGGATAACATCTGGATCTAGTGCACCAGAGTTCTCTGGTTTGATCCCAGTTTTCACCACATGCTTCTCCTATGCTGCTCAAAGATTTGTTAATTAAAAATAAAGCTTTTTTTTTTTTAACCGAAATATTGCACTTTTTTTTTTTTTTTTAACTAAGCAAAAGTGTTTTAAATTAATGTGTATGCATAAAGTATATATTTTAGCCTCCCTTCAAGCTTATAGAAATCTCAAGTAAGTAGACTGCTTGATTGTAAAGAAGTTTACAAGATATTAAAAATGTCTCTTGAAGTTACGAAAAAGGAAAAAAAAATATTCTTGTGCTGCTTTTTTTAAGTGATATTTTCTATGTCAAAAGAAAAATGTAAAATTTGTATATGTTTAATAAAAGATTTTTTATGACAAATAAAAGGATTATTTATTTACAAGTTATTACAAGCATTTCTTTCTTTCCTTCTTTTTTTTTTTTTTTTTTTTTAAATTCTCTCTCTCTTAAAACGGAAACAGTGTATTAAGAGAATTGGTTATAAACATCAATACTTTTTATTGTTCGGATATGAATTTAAAAAAAAAAAAGAATTAACATTCAAATATTTTTTCCTCATAAAAATTATTCAAACTTTCAGAGACTAGTTTTACTCCAAATGAAATCATCAAATTTCTGTTATTTTCCAAAGTTGAAAATAATGTAGTAATTTTATACCTAGTTAAATAATTTGTTATATAGAAAACTTCAGTGCTTTTTTTTTTTTTTGATGGTGTTAGTAAGAGGTTTTAAACATTGGGTACTTCTAAGTTTGATTGATGATAACTTTTATCTATTAGTTATCATACCTAAATGTTTATTATGGTATTTAAAATGCCAAATTAGACCAGGGGTATAGATCCAGAAAAAAATATTGGGGTGTGCACATATTTTTGTCTGCATAAAAACCACTCTTTTATAGTTTAAATTTAATTGTGGGCAGTGGACATAGCCCCATTTGGATCCACCAGTGGCGTAGCCAGAAATTTTTCATGGGGGGATTATGACTACTGCAACTCATATATGTGTATACGTGTGTGTGATAAGGGAGTGAAGAATATACATTTTGTATGGCAAAAAATTCCTCATGGGGGGTTATGACCCCCCCTACCCCCCCCCTTGGCTACGCCACTGGGATCCACCAATGGCAGCATATGAGTACTCATAGGGGCTCTCACATATATGAGGCTTTCAAACTATAAAAAAAAAAAAAATCAGTATTGGGAAGGCTTCCTTCAATATAGGGGGGTTGTTTGGGGGGGGGGGGGCTCCATTCTGCTATAAATGCATTTGACTCCCAACACCTTCTGGATTCGTTAATGGTGCCATGCGAGTACTTATGAAATACAACACATGCTTTCAAACACTACAATAATACGAAAAAAATCAGTATTGGTGGGGGGGGGGCAGTGCCCCAATGTGTGTGTGTGTGTGGGGGGAATATACGGAGCGCATTATGGAGTCTCCTTTCATAAATGCATTTGAATTTAAAAAATAATTCAATCCAATAATATAAATTTAATTCGTCTGGGGGGGCACCCCCCCCCTGTGGACCCACCATTGGTGCTATATCCTTACTTACGGGGTCTATAATTGGACTTGCTAACACTAGCATTAAAATACAAAAAGTTAAGCACTAGGGGGGATCCTCCCCCCCTTGAGGGAGGGGGGGCTTCTTTTAGTGATGTTGTGACATGATTAAGAAGTATAATCAATTAATAATTACACATTTTTAAGTTCAAGCAATGTGGACGAACCGGAAAGAAAATACTTGAAAACACTCCTTTTATATCTTAAAATAATCAAATTTAAGTCTAATATTTAATCAAAATTTCCTAAAACACTCCTTATCAGCTTAAAATAATAATCAAAATTGAGTACAGCTATATTAATAAAAAAAGAACAAATTTCTTAGAACACTCCTTTTGTGTATAAAATAAAGTCAAAGTGAAGCGTTTATAAAATGTTCATAAAAGGAGTGTTTTTCACTCCACTGATTTTTATCGATAGGTGGAGTTAATTTAGCTCCATTGGGAGAATGGCTGTTTGAAGTGGGAAAAGGAGTGTAAATTAGCTCCGTCGGAGCTTATTTAGCTCGACATTTTTAAGCGTGTACATTATTCTTCGGGCTATTTCTAGCGGATTCGCCATTAATGCAGAGCATTTTTCAGAGTACAAGATTCAGACTGCAGAACTATATGTATCCTGTATAACTGGTACCCAATGCCAGCAAGTGTACATAAGCTGCTAATCCACGCACATGAAATCATTGATTGATGTTCAATAGCGTGTGTTTTGATGTCCGAAAAAGCTATGGCAGCGAGAAAAGTGGATCCGAGACGATTTAGGGGAGAAAACACGAGAAAAATCAATAGAAAAAGTACGATGGAATACTTCTTCTACACCCTTCCTAATTCATCTGATCTATACATTTCAACTTTGGCTATTGAAGATGGTAGTGCTTTGTTCCAATCTTCTCATAAAAATAATTGTTTAACAGATGAATTGTTAGCTCTGCTATCAGAGCCATGATTCTTACGAATTTCTATAAAAGGAACAAAATTGTCGGTAGTCGATACCTATAATTTTGATTTTTTTCTCTTTTACGATTTTAAGTTTAAAGATATATGAACAATCTTCGTTCATTTTATATTATTTATTTATAAAGTATTCTGTGTTTATATTTTAGTAATCTATGTTGTTTATTTAGAACATATGCTAATTTTTTAAATGAACAAACTATTAGTTGTTTTTTAATTTTTGCCATTGAATTGTTCTTATATAACATTAAGGATTATAGATAGAGCTTTGAAAGTAGTTTCATTAAATTCAGCGCATCAAAAAACCCCATGAACCATAAAAAAGGCGCAATTTTTCGTTGAATAATACAACCTAGCCGCAAGGTGCTCAAGTGGTCATTGCGACTGGTCGCAATAGCAACTGCGCCATATCCGATCACTACCGCAGCTTATCCAAATACCATTAAGGATCTCAAAAAGATATTTACGAAATTTCAAGTGATTTTGACTATTTCTTTAGAAGTTATAAGCGATGTCCACCTAGATTTGCCGTTTTTCCCACTGTGCGCCAGCGCGACGTCGTGATCTGTGAAGTGCGGCGTTTGGCCAATTCTTGGCCAACGATATTTTGCTACTTGGGATTCCTTCGTCAGCCACTCAGAAGATTTAGCTGTCGTTTGGCTGATGTTCTTATTAATGCAGGTAACAGGAGTGCATGTCGCCAACACTTCATTTTTCTTTATCACCTTCGACTTGTCCGTCACATTTGCTACTCTAACTGGAATTTCTGTTCTCGACAAGTCCACAAGTGTTGCTCCCACAAGTACTCCTCTGACGGAATCACTATTGTTTGGGTGTTCGATTAATCCAAAGCGGAATTTATTGCTTTCTTTTACTGTTCCAGAAATTATTGAATCAGTTCTGAGAGGTAGAGTGATATCAGTCTGGGCTATTATTTGCTGAACAGGTAAAATAGTTTCATTTTTAATATCGAACGCAGCTATTTCTTCTGAGTCTGAACGAAGCTTATTATTCTTAAAGTCCAAGTTAAATTTGTGCGATTTTAAAAAGTCGAGTCCGAGAATAAAAGAGTCTGTAATATTGGCGACATATACCACATGGTCGTATCTAGCATTTCCAAACGTGATTTCTGCTTGTGCTTTTCCGCTCAGTTCGATCTTGTCACCTGTTACAGTCTGGAGGGTCAGCGAGGGCGGAGTCCAGATAATCTTCAAATTTAATTTTTTGGCCAGATCCGTCCTTATGATGGTTACGTTCGCTACAGTATCAATCACCATGTGGCATGGGGAACCATTAACGTATCCCAGTACGAAGAGTCCATCACTGGCGCCATTCACTGATGAAATCTGTAAGACTTTCAAACGAGGAATTTGAATATCCCTCAGCCCAGGGGCGTAGCCAAGGGGGGGGGGGTTAGGGGGGTCATAACCCCCCCCCCATGAGGAGTTTTAGAAACCTAATGATATAAAGCAGGCGAAGAGAAGAAAAAATGAAAGCAATTACAAGAATATCTCAACTGAAGTCAAGGAAGGGTGAAAACAATCTTTTAGTGAATCTGGCTTTGAGGATTTGCAATTTGAAGATGCAGAAAAGTTTAATGTTGACGTTGGAGATTTCGTATTATTCAAGGCAAGGAAAAGTGCAGTTTTAAACACTATATTACAAGTTGTAGGCAAAAGAGTAAATTAATTTGAACTGCATTACACGAAAGGAATTCAGCGAGGTTATGCACCTCTCTTTGATGAGGCAGACATTTATAACAGCAGACAGTAAAGATATTGTGAGAAAGTTGCCAAAATAAAATATATTGTAAGGAACTGAGAGAATAGTGACTAAGTTGATTTTGCTGTGGATTTTCAGTTTTCTAATAGGTATTGTAAAATAATAGTTTTTTATTAAATGTCTTAAACATAACTATAGAACTAAAATTTTGTAAACTTAATAGGACGCAAAGGGATATTATCTAAAAGCTTTTCTTTAATTTTATTAACAAATCTAGTAGTAGGGGAGTCCAATGTGTTTTTGGGGATTTACTCAAGCGCAGCAGATGAACATAGGGGGGGGGGACCTTGCATCACGTTGAGTACCTCCAAGCCCTTTATGTAGGGCCGTGCGTATAGGGCAGCTCATCAGATTAGTAAGAAAAAATTGATCGTCAGAAATATTGAAGCGCGTCAGATTAAGATAAGGTGGGTTAATTACTAGCTAAAAAGTGTATATTCAGAAAATCTGACGATTTAAGTGTAACGTAAGGGAGTGGTAGGGTTACAAAGTTGCAAAAAAAAAAAATAACGGTGTCTTGACACTCTCGAGCGCAGTTGAATTTTTTTTTTTTTTGAAGGAAATAATGCAAGAATCGCGAAAAAATATCATATGCCGATTTCCATGAGTCGAAGTAATAAAAATACGACCCAAAGCAATAAAAACACGACCCAAAGCAATAAAAATCGTCAATGAAGATTAGAGCGTGCAAAGATAGCTCGATCAAAGATAACGAGCACGCTCTTCAAGTTAGTGTAGATGACAAGGAGTTCTACATCTCTGGTCCTCGATACAAACAAAACAAAATATATTGCAAGGAACATAACAACAAACAAGCATAGGAACATAGCATACATTGCAAGGAACATAACAACAAACAAGCATAAGAACATAATAACAAACAAGCATAAGAACATAATAACAAACAAGCATAGGAACATAACATGCATTGCAAGGACAACCATACAAACATTTGCTGTTCTTGCATAACTCACTTGTAAAAGAACAGTAAATTTTCAGAAAGAATTAAATATCAAATTCAATGAAGCTTTTGTCAAGTATTTAATTCATCATTGAGCTCTTCAGGAGGTGGCTACTATTATTAGTAACGAAACAATTTATCTTAATCAGGATATGTGTTATGTATATTCAGTTACCGATAATAAAGTTACCTGAACAATCGGCGATGAACTCTCATGTCCTGATCATGAAGAAGCAGATACAAAAATTGTATTTTTGGCAAGTCAAATAAAAGAAGATTCCACAGTTATAATCAGAACTTCAGACACAGGTATTGTTGTCATCATGTTGGTCAATATGGGACATCTCCAAGCATCGGTTAAAGTATGGATGGATCTTGGAGTTAACAATGTACGCTGTTATATTGACGTATCTGCTCTCTATGCTAAGCTCGGCCCAATAATTTCCCGAGCGCTACCAGCTCTATACACGCTAACAGGATGCGATTACAATCCGGCACTTTACAGACGAGGCAAAAAAAAAAAAAAACTCTGCAAATTTTTACCGGTTCAAACGTTTTTCGGAAGACATTTGCAGATGTAGGCTCAGAGGATCATAATACAGAAGATTCTTTTGACATTTTACAATCTTCTATGTGTCACTTGTATGGCTAGAAAAAATTAGCTGGTGTCAACCTAGCAAGAGTAGAAATCTTTCATAAGACCTACAAAGTGTCAGATACGTCGCAGCACTTCTCATTGGAAGTCCGTAATTACGATGCTTGATGCTTGCCTCCTTGCCAATCTGAGCTACGGCAGCACTTATTGCGAACGAAGTATACTGCTTGTTCGTGGAGGAATGAACACAATAAAACTATGATTAACATGTCACCAACAGATTACGTGTGGAAAAATGTCGATGAAAAATTTGAAATGACTTGGTTTATTGGCAATCAGTTACCTGATGCATACGAAGATGTTGTCATAACACCAGTTATTGACGAAACTTCAGATTTAGGCATATTTCTTTTTAATACTTTGATAAAATTTTATTCATGAAATCAATAAAATTGTGTTAACGGTTATAACGATTTCTTGTTACAGATACGAAAACTGCAGACAATATTAGAGATCCAATTGAATTATTAGATTTGGAGTATGATAATTCTTCGGATGACGACGAAGATTGAAACAAATTTTTTCAACAGATGTATTTTATTTTTATATTATTTTCTAAAAAAATTAAAGTCTAAATATTTAAATAATTTTACGTGCTTTTGTTCGTCACATTTATGGTTATTGAAAAAGAATTCATAATTTTTTTTCCAGCCGTTAGATTAATGATACCCCTCAAAATAATCGTCAGATTTTAGGCTACCATGACTGCAACATGAAGCTAAACCTTCTGAAGCTAAAAAATCTGACACGCTCGAGTATTTCAATATAGCGACTTTTTTTTTGCCATTTTCAAAAATGCACTACGAGCTTGCGTCACTTCCGAAACGTCAGTCTTTTGAATGGGAGCATTTTTAGTGTTCACTTAACATCCCCCTCTGAATATCTGACGCGCTTGAAAAAATACATTTTTTTATTCTATTTTCTACCCTTCCGGATGGCCACTCCCACCATGCAAGTCGGCAGATGAACATACTTTTGGTATCAAAGACACGCTGGGGCATCTAAACTATCAATATCTGACGCGCTTAAGTATCTCCATGTAAATGTTTTTTTTTTTACATCTTTGAAGGTCTGTATACGCTTCCCCCACCACTGAAAGGAAACATTATATAACTTTTTATTCTTCTTATTATCTAAACTACAAAATCTAATAGGTCCTCACGACGCTCGAGTAAATCCCCAATTAGCATCATAGGCTCCCCTACTTTAGGGTGTGTATATTTTAGAACCATGAAATTAGCTTTTAACTCATAACATCTTTGAGCTACTTT
Organism: Cheiracanthium punctorium; assembly: GCA_038373885.1. NCBI lineage: Eukaryota > Metazoa > Arthropoda > Arachnida > Araneae > Cheiracanthiidae > Cheiracanthium > Cheiracanthium punctorium. The sequence goes on from JAWZYV010015206.1 coordinate 24,115, forward strand.
AATACCTAGCTTAATACTAAATACTGTCGAGCTATACCAAAATTTAAATTTCTTATCGAGTGAAAGAAAAATTCTTATTCTGTTTCTCATTAGCTGACCCACTGTACCCCAGTTATTGACCCAGCATGCCCCTTTATTGGATACAATGGGTCAACAAAATATACTTAAGAAAAATGGCGTTTTATTGTGCAAAATCTTTTCTTAAAATTGAACTAAAATTGATTAGGATAGCCAATAGATTAGAGAACACAATACATTAGTTGATATTCTGTTTTTAAAATATTTTTAGAAATATATTTAAAAATCTAAAAATTCACCCACTGTACACCCGTCTCCAGTGCTAACGATGCCCATGGCTATTTCTTAAACCGTTAGTCGGAGACATAGTTCCAGTTGCAAAAATGCTTTAAATTATATAATCTATTATACAAGATACAATCAAAGTCAAAAAATCAATTTTTAAAAAATTACGAAATTTAAATTTTTATACGGTCGCCTGGTCCTACCAGTTATATTTAGAAAAATTTTCTTTATACAATTTCATGCACAATAAAAAAAAATCGTCCTTTTACGACCAAAATTCACCGGGTTACAGCTGCTTAAAGTTAGAGCACTTTTCGAGCAACGAAGTAGGGGCTGTATACAAAATGAATTTGAGAAAAATTAATGTACATGGTTTTGAGCCTTGTAATATTTATTAGCAATTTCATTAACTACACTGCCCTCCAAAAGTTAAGGTACAACCTGTTTTTTGTGAATAATATGGAAACGAATGAACATAGAAGCAAAAAATTTGGACTAACTGAGCACTAAATAGTTCTTTATTGAGTACGACATAGAAATTTACATAAATTCAACACAAACATGCTGTAAAAGCAAAAGAACACTTTTGGTAGAAAACAGTTTATCAAAGCTTTTTGTGGAAACATGGGGTGGAAACATTACAAAAATGAGTTCTAATTAGGAATGTGTCCACTCCTAACTGCAATGCAATGTCACATTCTCCATGCTGCTAATTAAGTTGTCGAACACCTGAATAGGGAGCGAAGACCAAGCAAGGATTAGTCCTTGTTCCAGCTCATGCAACGGTCTTGGAGGAGGACTTGAAGCAGCCACTTGTCTGCCAAGGTAGTCCCAAACATGTTCCATCGGATTGAGGTCTGGAGATTGAGCTGGCCATTCCATTCGCTCCAAACCTTGGCTTTCAAGGTAATCCTCAACAAGCACATCTCGGGGAGGTCGGGCATTATCATCCATCAGTATGAAATCATTGCCAATAGCAGCAGCATATGGCCGAAAATAGGCATCAAGGATCTCGTCCCGACATCTCACACCAGTCATAGTTCCTCCCTGGAACACATGCAGGTCAGTGTGACCATTGAGTGGGATCTCTGCCCAAACCATTATTCCACCGCCTCGATAACTGTGTCTTTCCACAGTGTTGGTTTGATGGTATCGGGTCCTTCGTTCCCTCCAGATAAGCAGACGTCCTGAATCGCTCTCCAGTGTGAATCTGGACTCGTCTGTAAAGAGTGCAGAAGCCCATCGCTGTCTGGTCCAAGGAACGTGTTCTCTTGGCCAAGATAAACGGGCCCTTCTCTGTCGTCCGTTGAGGGGAACATAGGGATGGACGCGAGACGAGAAATAGGGCTGTCTCGTCTCGTCTCGCAACCACTTTGTCTCGTCTCGCGTCTCGCACAGAAATTGCCTGTCTCGTCTCGCGCGAGACGCGTGACGTCACGCGAGTCTCGCAAAATTAAGGACTGCGAATTTTTACCATATTTTTAGTAACATTAATACTAGTTATTGAAAATTAATATTAACAATAGCAATTAGTTGCATATTGCCATATTAGTACATAGATTAGTTACCATATTAACTCATATAGTTATTTGAAATGATAAAAATTCGGATTTAATCCGTATATATAATGTGACATGACACCGAAAATTAATTTATTTGCGTAACTGCGTAAATGTAATATTTATGGTTGATGGGAGTTTCATTTGCTTTTGAAAATATATAAAGCTTTGAATTTTGTCAGATATGTTGCAGAACTCAGGGACACATGTTGGGCAAATAAAATTTTGATCTAATTAAACGGCCCCAATGTACGGAATAGTGAATAATTATAGTGAGCGGAATAGTGAATAATTAAAGTGAATCTTACTTATCCCCCCTCTCGTTTTAGTGTATGAGATATGGGTTTCATATTTAATCGGGGGAACCCGGGTTTAACCTGTTCATTTACACCAGGTACGGGCAACCTTTGGAAGGTTGTGAGCCAAAATTTAGGATGTTAGGGACGTCACGGACCGTATAAGTGGGATTTATATGGGATATTGATTTGGTTTATATTGATTGTCTATGGCGGTGCTGCCCAACCTTTTTATCGCCGCGACCTGGTCAGCGTTTGATAATAATTTTAGCGCGGACTGGTCAGGGGAGGGGGTACGCTGATTGTTTTAATTTAATTGTGCTTAAACATACCTTCAAAATATATACAGTTTGACAAAAAATGAATGCAAAATGATTTAAGATTTTATCTCACTAGGACGCTAAATGAATGAGAACACTGAGCTTATTTCTTTGCAACGAGTCGGTTAGATCTGGAGGTAAGAAGCAATGACACCCAAAGTGTGTTGCTTATGTACAATTCATTCCTTTATTCTGTTATTTTGGTTCTTGTCAGTGCAGAAAATCCCGCTTCGCACAGTTAGGTTGTTGGAAATGGCAATAGGGATTTAAAAGACTGGAATTTTAATTCATAGTCTTGAAATGTTTAATAAGCAGTAAAATAATGTAAAATAGTCATGAGATTTTTTTCTGTTACAAAATCTGTTCTGTATAAATTAGCACAAACCCAAGAAACTCGAGACCTCGAGAGAAATGCACGACAGAATATAAAATGGAAATAATGTAATTTTTCTTGAGCAACCCGGTACCATTTGATCCGCGGACAGGGGGTTGGGGACCACTGGTCTATGGAAATTTGAAATCTTCTACTTGCCGGATAAAATACCCTGGAGGGCCACATCCGGGCCGCGGGCCAGGGTTTGCCGATATGTGATTTACACTATAAAAAAGAAGAGACAACAGAAAGGACTTGTGAGCGTTGGATTTGCGCAATCACTCCAGTAGATCATTAATTTGCGTTCGCATAGCTTGGCTTATGGCGAAAGACAGTGCCGTAAAAATAGGGAGGCATGGCAGGGCGAATGCCCGGGGCCCCCACATGTAGAGGGCCTCAAAATCCATACAACTATTTTCTCAACCTCTTGGATTTTTTATCTTTTATAACGTTTTAGATTTGTACATTTACTATTCAAAACGGATCACCTAACACTGTTTAAGCAGAAAACAAAAAAGTTGCTTACTGTTTACAAAATAGCTAACAGCTCACCAACAGATCCGCTGTATTACGATACGTACAGCTGATTATGAAAAGTTAAATTTATATGCCAGTATTTCTAGAACCAAAGTTCTTTAACTAATGACCTTGTGTTCCCTTTATTTGTATTCTAGAAAAACATGATCTGGGCCTCAAAAAGCCACTCTGAAGCAAGCATCCCTTTTGGGGGGCCCTCTTATTTCTTAAAATTATCATATCACTTAGGTAATTTCAAGCAAATGACAGTTTTTTCTTTTTGTTGTAATTATTACTTACAAATATTTTATGTACTTGCAAATAATGTGCAGATGCATAGTCAGTGGTGTACACCGACTTTCTTTAAGAGAAGGGGGGAATGGAAGTAATCTTTTAGTTAAATAAAAGCCATAATCTATATGTTTAAAATTAAAACTGTACGGACTTTATGTTAAAAATGCATGGACAAAGGGGGAGGGACTGAATCCTCACCCCCACACCATTTGTGTACGCCACTGAGCATAGTAAATATATGGAGCTGAACCACACTTTTCTAGAGTAAGTCAATGCTCGGAAAATTCTTTTTCTTTTAATGAGGATCTAAATTAGGAATGGCATGGCATACAAAGGTCCAAATGCCAATTAACACGCTCTACTTTTTCTCGCATATCGTAAAACTCAAAATTAGCCAACTAAAATTGACACTTTGTCCTTTATTCCCCCCCCCCCTCTAAAAACCAAAGACATTAGAATATACTAGAACGAGTATATTCTAATGTCTTTGCAAAAACCAATGGTTTGAGTCCCTCTTGCAAAATATTTTAATATTTGTTGGTCGTCTTTTTCTTTTACTTATCCAATAATCAGAGTTCACATTATTTTACATTCATTATACAAATGATTCGATAATTATTTGTATAAAAAACACCAAATTAAAAATAAAAATAAATGTTATATTCCAGCTGGAATTCATGTAAAATCCATTAAATACTTCAGTATATGAAATTAAAAACACCTTGTTGTTACAAACCAAGTGCTCTATTAATGGCTGAAAACGCTTTTATATGGAATAATACTACTTACATCATGAACACATAAGAGCTATATTGATGATTTATTAATATTTCTGTGTTGTTTTGTGTTAAGGTAAAGCTACGAAAGAGCTATCTGCTTAGAAGGGGTGCAATGGGAGGAGGACCTCTAACGCGTATTCACGTTACATCTGGAGAAAACCGCCCAAAACTTCGATAGCCGCACGGCAGGATAGAACCCTACCTTCAGAACCTTCACAGAGACCTTCACAATTCAGTCATCTTACCATGTTGTATGTTGAGTGTTATTCCCCACTGGTGAGCGGAAAAAAACGACACTTTTAATAGTGACATAGGATGTAACATGGTCGTTATATGCTAGTCGATGCGGCAAGAGCGCAGCCAGAAAATTTTGTCGAGGGGGTTGTATAAGATACAATTTTGTATTGATAAACTTAATTTCTTATTGACGACAAAAATCTGAAAGCTCATAACTAATTTTGAAAGTTTCGCAGGGAGGTATATCCCGATATCCCACTCCATGGTTACGCTTCTGCAGTGACGTACGAAATGAAGGGCGGCTTTGGGGTTCGAGCCCCCTCGCCATACCTTTGGAGGATGATAGAAAATAACCATATATCGGTGTCTTTTCCAGTGTCCAGAATCCACATACTTTATTTTTGTCTGGAAACCGATCATTAGCGAAATTCTCGATACATTAATTCCTCACCCTTGTTTTTTTCCGGGAAAAAAAAACGGTCACTCAATAGTTGTTTGGGGGTGGGAATAGCGAACGGAAGTCTTCATGTCAATTGTGAAAGCAGCGGTCATCTTGCAACTTGTCACCGCTCTGGTGCCGTATCTCGCAATCTGTTCGGAGGTGTCCTATTGTTGAGGGGAAAAAATTCTTCCGGTGATAGGGCGCACCTACTTCCACGTGCTGAGATAGCTCGCCCTCCGTAGGTCCATTCTGTTCTGGAGTGAGAGGTCATCCATCGTGTCGGCAAATCCAAAAGACACCGGGCAATTATGTCCTCGGGACATCTCTCTCGTGACATTTCTGTTTTAACTGGAACTCTGTAGTAGGGACCCTCCGATATCTGATATTCTGCGTTTAAAAAAAAAAAAAAAAAAAAAAAGCTTTGGCATCTCAACACAAAGCATGCTTTTCCTTTCGACCCCAGTGCTAACCTCCTGTATTCAAAGTTTGTCTTTTTAAATGACTGGAAGAAGCGTTAAGGATAAAGAGAAATTCTGCGAGGGTTGTTCCTCATCTCATAGCGTGAAGTTTTAAAACAGGAAAAGATCTTATACATATAGTAGTATTTTACAATATTTCTTTATAAGTATAGCGCTTTTGCTCATTTTGAAAGACAATTTTTGTATTTATTGTTACTTTTTTTTCTTCTTTCTTGACATGATCAGTGGCATACGCAGACTTCCTTCAAGGGGGGGGGGAGTCTATAAACTAGACATACTAGTTTATATACATAACTTTGTGTTAAAATGCGTAATATTTAAGCTAAAAATTGAAAATTTGTGGACATTTTGTTAAGAAAATTTTGACACGGGGGGGGTGAACCCCCAAACCCTCTCCCCCTTGCGTACGCCACTGGACATGACGAATACTGGGTGGCTGTTGATAAAAGTACATAGTACAGTTTTTGAAGAACCAGTTAAAAAGCAGTGGAAGGAGAAAACGCACCGGAAAAAACCGCACAACATTAAATGGGTTTATTTTTTCAAATGAATGTGAGTGTGCGTGTGTGTAGGGGGGGGATAAAAAATGTAAAGGAGTGGGCATCCGAAAGGGCGCAAACAGAGGTACATTCATGTATTTTGTATTTATCTCTATTGAAAGTTGACATTCCGATAATTTTTCAAGGTCAGTGGCCTGATTTTTAAATACACAGTGTGCACAGTAGCCCCATTGCCCCTATAGCTTTTGGTGAAGTGATTTTTTTTGTATCACTAGGGGCCAAGGCCCCCCAGACTCGCTACGCTCGCTATTCGTATGAGGAATTCGGCCCCTAATCAGGCTTATTCGTAAAAAAGACATAATTTCAACAGACAAAACCCGAAGATTCGATCAGATAGAATGCTACTGAGCTAAGCCTTGCTTGGTTCTTGCATGTTCATTGTTACATAAAAATTTAAACTTCACACTACAGTAGACCCCCTCCCCCTCATAACACGGAAGATATTTTGTTATGGGAATCCGTGTTGTACGGTTCCTGAGCTATACTACACCTGGAGTGCGGACTCCGCTTATAATCGCTGGAAAAATTATTTGCACTCTTCAGAAACACAATGATTTTCAATGTTGCCATTCAAAAGATATATTAATTAGGAGCTAAAGCATAATAAAATCAGAACATCTGTTTCAGCTGTATTTTTAATAATGTAAAACCTATTGGACACCCTTCGAATTTGCCACCCATTGCGATTTTTCATTATTTGGCGACTTGCGTACATGTAAAGTTAATAAAAGCTAAGGAACAGATAGGATAGCTTGCCACCAATGGCGACCTTTCATTATTTGGCGATTTACACATGCTCACAACCTATAATTACTGTTCATGTAAGGTTACCGGAAAACCATTATCTATATTTTCATTTACATAATCGTTTGCAGATTGGCGTACTTAGCACCACGAATTATACCATCTCGTCGCGCTAGCCAATATCCAAAGTGTACTGTAACTGCTATAATGGCATAGTTAACGCCGCCAAATATTTCTACTGGTAGCAAATAATCCAGCTGGACGAGAACCGGCTTTAAAATAATCTGCATTTTAATTATTTTTAATTTTCAAGATATTAGTTATTCTGTTTTGGAAAAACGAATAATCGCTAATTCTAAACTCCTGTTGTCTAAGCGAACTTACTATTTGAAAATTGTCAACTTTGTGTAACACATTTTGAGTTACTTATTTCATATAGTTTTTATTTTGGCGTAAAATGGGCGTAATTCTAACTCATGTTTGTAAATTTCACGCGATTCTATATACTTGGAAACGCTTTGTTGGAAAGGAATGAATGATTTTATGCCAAATCTGGCAACCATTCGGTTTATTTTTTCAGTTTTTTATTGATATCTTCTAAAATAATTCGATTTTCGAAATTTAAATCAGCTTAGCAGGTTCCTCGGAATTTTTCGAATCTGTGGGCACCTTAGTCGAAATTCAAATCCCCACGGTTTAGGAGGAGATACGCTTACAAGCTTTTGACAGCGGCCTTTACTTTTTTTTTTAGAATAGAGAGATTTTTACACGAAAATGTGTCACACTCTGAAGTTTTGCAAGCCGAAGGAAGGGAAAACATGATAATATAAACGAAAAGAGAAATAGTTTAAAAAAAATTGCTTGCATTTCTTTCCGTCCGATATTAATATATAAGAATAAAAAATGTCATTTAAATCTCTTTAAAATAGGACAACGATAGGGATTTAACCGCCCCTAGAAAGTTGTCACTAGGGTGGGCGCCCCCCCCCCTACGCACGCCGCAACGTGCTTGAAAGTTTGAGGATAATATCGGTACAAGGATATTTTAACCAAGGATATTCAACCATATTTCAACCTACTCAGACTAAGCATCAATGCGAATGCAAGTTGCTCTACTTCTAATCTCTCTCTGATATACCCGAAACCCGATTATCACAGGGGCAAGGGGGGGGGCGGTAGTCCGGTGCCCCTGAAGAAAATAGGGCCATATAAAGGGGGGCCATATATATACCGATTATCTAAATTATAAATTCATATGTACTGAAATAGTAATTGTGGGGGAAAAACTGAATTTCCTCTACAATATAGGTATTACCTAATTGTCTATCACTAGATGAAGTTAGAGATATTTTTTTGGGGTGATAAATGCGATTTGATTAAAGTACAAAAACTACAGTTAACTTAAATGCAATTTTCGAGTACAACAGCTGTCAAAACTGGGTTAAAATGCTTAAAAAAGGGGGGCTCAGTAAAGGGGCTTAATGCGTAAACAAGGGGATAGTAAGGGGGACCCAAACTTAATGCCCCGGGGCCCCGTCTAAAAGTGGTCAGATTTGAACATACCGTACCGCCTTTCCTATTTACTTATTATTTTTCTTTCAACTCTTCTCTGTTTTCTTTTTTTTCCGCCTCTTTCTTTATCCTCTCCTTTGTGTGTTTTGTATACTCTCGTCTGTTCTAATTTTAAATGTTACGTGTTTGTGCGTATTGTAGAGTGCTGATAGTATACCAGGACCGAAAACGAAGGAGACGCAAGTTAAACGGTAGAGGCTTCAGGCAAATTGTCGCTTTTCAGATCGTATTTATGCGAGACGGAAAAAAATGCGAGAATTCTCGCGCGAGACAAGACTCTGTCTCGTCTCGCGTCTCGTCCCGCAAAATATTTTCTTTCTCGTCTCGCGTCTCGTCTCGCAAAAAAATGCCTGTCTCGTCTCGCGAGACAATGCGAGAATTCTCGCGTCTCGCGTCCATCCCTAGGGGAACACATACAAGTGGTCACCTTGCACAGAGACCTGCATTGTGAAGAAGCCTTCGCACCGTACTAGCGGATGTTCTTTTCTCTGATGCTACAGAGTGGTCTGCAACAAGTTGCGGCACAGAAATGCTTCTTCTTTTCCGGGCTGAAAGAGCTATAAACGGTTTTCTGCAGGTGTTGTAGCTCGTGATCGTCCTAGAACATGTCTTGTGGGCACAGAAGCTTCCGTTTGATATTGATTATTGATTTGATATTGATTTCCGTTTGATATTGGACCACTGCGAGACACATTAAGTTTACTAGGAGCATAAGCCTGTGACAACTCCATTTACATTCATAGGACCGCCCGCCACCTTAACGAATCGGGCATGCAGTTTCTCTAAGTCATTGCGGGTCCCTGCTACCAATTGTTAACGAATCTGCTAACAAAAGTTGTAAATCAACAAATGTTACACGCTTAATTATGAAAGCCTGATATTTACACCTTTTTCTCTGACTCATATATGCCTGTTCTTTTCTATAAAAACAAAGTGGTAGCTATCGTTTTTGCATAAATTTGCATAAAGTTCATTTTTATCATTTATATAAACCATAAATTTTACTGTCAGTGTCATTTTTTTTATGGTGAGCTTCGAAAAACATGCTGTTCCTTAACTTTTGGAGGCCAGTGTAGTTTATGAATGTAGAGTGCAATAAAGAAGATTAACGTTTACCTATGTGTATCCAATAAATTAACATAAAAATATAGCTTATACTGAAAATAGAATTTTTTAAAGAGTTTTTTAAATGAACTGGTGTTAAATAACTTTTAAAAAAACAAGGAAATAAAACACTTCATTGAACATTAAAATAGAAAATGAACCATTTTAAAATACAAATGTATGCATTTTAGAAACTTAAAATAATATTACAAATTCTGTTAGCTTAACATTTGCTCAAAAGTAACTTCCTTCGGCTGCAATAAAAATATGCACCCGTGTAGAAAACTCTTCCTGTACTTTGCGTTGCATATTCGGTGCTGCACATCTGCATGCTACGCATATACAATTTAGTAAGTCTCACCCCGGATAGATTTTTATGAATCCTGACTATAACCTTCCTCGTATACTGCTTAAAGATTACTGTTCTAAAATTAGGTTTGCTTCTTTTTCCGCATTATGCCAGAAAATTAAATTAAAACCTATAATTTTAAATTTCAATATTTATATGGTCCTTTAACGGTTTACCGTAACGGGACATTTTAAAACGTGGAAAAGTGACTTAAGTCAAAATATTTGCTGCTTTATAACTTGGTAAATTTTGGTCATATAAGAAGGAATTTTTTTTCATTGTGCATCAAATTGTATAAATAAAAATTTTCTAACTAATAGGACCGGAATAAAAACACGAAAATTTAATTTCCGTAACTTTTATAGGAATTGATTTATTGACTTCGATTGTTTCTGATATAATAGATAATACAATTTAAAGGATTTTTGCAAACGGAACTATGTATCTCTGACTAACGGTTCATGTAAGGAAATAGTCATCGGGCACCGTCAGCACTGGACACCCTGTATATTGTTACGAATTTCTGGATCTTTCTGCCGCTTAAAGGTTTAAACTAAAATTCGTACTCTACGCGTCAAATAGTTAAATTTTGCATCTTGTTTTATCAAAATCGGTTGACTAGAACACGAGATATGGAGTTTTGGGTTTCTCCATTGTTTATATAGGGTTTTCTAGAAATCTCGAGAAATATTGATGTTAGAGTTTCGCTGGCTTTACTTTTGGGGATTAATTTTTGCACCAAATTTGGTGGTATTTTACCTAAAAGTCGCCAAGTTTGGCGACTTTTCGAACATTTTGAGCGATTTTTCCCAATGGGGCCGGTAAAGGTTGTTTTATTGTATTAATATCACATAATAGCCTAATATTTCTCTTTTACTTTTCCATGACGTAATCAAAACGCGATTGTTCGGGGTCCCTTTAGAGAGGTCCCCATTAAGGACAGATCTGAACAAGAAATCAAATTTGAAGACTATCTATGGGTGGAAAAGCAAAAGTAGAAATCACATGTGGAAAAACCAGAAACGATCAAGTGGTATATGCCGCCAATATTACATACGGACTCTTTCATTCTCGGAGTGGACATCTTGAAATCAACTTTTAGCTTGGACTGTATGAATAATAAGCTTCGTTCAGACTCAGTATAAATAGCAGCTTTCGACATTAAAAATGAAGCCGTTTCACCTGTTCAGCAAATAATAGCTCAGATTGATATCACTCTACCCCCAAGAACTGATTCTAGAATTTCTGGAGCAATAAAACAAAGCAATAAATTCCGGTTCGGATTACTTGAGCACCCAAGCAATAGTGATTCTGTCAGTGGAGAAGTCCATTCAAGTGCAACCTCTTTCGTCGCGAAGTGCGCTATCTCGGGCACATGATATCCGCCCACGGAGTCCAACTGATCCCGAAAACACGTCCGAAGTCAAGAACTGGAGTCGTCCTCAGAATGTTCGTGAGCTGAGAAGTTTTTTCAATCTATGTACCTGCTCTCGAAAATTCGTGATGAGTTCTCTCAGATTGCAAGACCACTTCACAAATTGACTGAGACTGGACAAAAATTACAATGGAATGAAGACGGCCTCAACGTCTGCGCCGATCTTGTCGTATCCTCACTCTGAGAAGCCATTTATCCAGGATACAGACGCAAAAATGGCGAGTGTTGGAGCCGTTTTGTCCCAGGAGATAGATGAACAAGAAGAAGTCATTGCTTACTTCAGTAAGTGCCTTTCAAAAGGCAGAACGTAACTGTTGTGGTTACAAGGAAGGAACTTCTTCCTATCTTCAAGGCCGTAGAACATTATCATCATTATCTGTGCGGCCGAAGGTTCCTGCTCCGAAAGGACAATGCCTCTTTAACCTGGCTTTAAAACTTCAAGAGTCCGGAAGGCCAGATAACCAGGTGGATACAGAGATTGCAAGAATATGACATAGAAATACGTCATCGGAAAGAAGCATCTCATGGAAACGCAGATTCTTTATCGACAAGGCCCTGCATAGAAAGTTATCGCTAATCCTCCAGGGCAGAAAAATATTACCATCTGAAACCTCCCGTATTTTGCCAAGTTACATCCTCTGTACCATCTCAAGATCTCTGGAGTGACGAAAATGTCCGGGCTGACCAGTTAGCTCATACCGACATCAAACCTCTCCTGAATTAATGGAAAAATTCAGTGGTAAGCCCAGTTGGCAAGAAGTATTGTCATGAAGTCCTACAACGAAAAAATAGTGGGCTTTGTGAGATTCGAATCGCCTGAGAAATGATGTCCTGTATCGTAAATAGGAGTCGGACGATGACAAGATGCTCCGATGGCAGTTAATTCTCCCTTGTTCAAGGATTCCGAAGGTTCTGGAAGAGCTTCATAATGGTTTAACTGATGGGCCATTTTAGCATAACGAAGACCTTGAAGAAGGTTCGCGAGCGCTTCTTCTGGGCTGGGACTCGAGACTATGTTTAAAAGTGGTCTCAAGCTTGTGAGCTTGTGCCGCCTGTAAAGGCCCCAAGAAACGTAGCCGTGGAGAACTACATCGTTATAATGCGGGAGCACCTTTTGAAAGAGTTACCCTCGGCATCTTGGTACCTCTTCCGCGAACTTTGGTGGCAACAAGTGCATCCTAGTCTTCTTTGACTATTTCTCAAAATGACCCAAACGTATCCTATTCCCTAGCAGAGGTACTGGTGCAATAATGAATTTTTAGGTATGGAACCTCTCTGCAACTTCATTTTGACCAGGGAACGATATTTATCCCTGCAGTTTTTAAAGGATTATGTCAAATTTTCGGAATAAACGAAATAAAGACTACGTGTTTACACCCACAATCGATGGCATGGTGGAGAGGTTTAATCGCACACTGTTGAACAATCTCTCACTCCTGGTGTCTAGAAATCAAGAGGACTGGGACAAAAAACTCCCCCTCTTCTTACTGGCCTATAGGATTGCCGTCCACGAGACTTCCGGCTTCACACCTTCCCAGATGCTATTCGCAAGAGATCTTCGTCTTTCCGCCGATCTAGCGTTTGCTCACCCTTCAGATACGCCTTCATCACCAGAGGAGTACATGGAAAATCTTCAAGCACGGTTTGAAGACGTGCATCATTTTGCTCGACAGCGGATCAACCTTAAACGGAGAAGATGAAGAGTCGCTACGACGCGAAGGCTACGAGACACGAGTTCAACGTCGGTTATAAGGTTTGGATATAGAATCCTAGTCGACGGAAAGGCCTGTCTCCCAAGTTGCAGTCGCCGTGGGACGCTTCTTACACAGTCCTAAACAGACTGAAAGATGTCATCGTACGGATTCGTAAGTCGAATAACTTGAAAGAATTGGTCGTCCATTAAGATTGGCCAGCCGTTTACCGCGGTTTCAATTTGAATAATGCACCATGGTCACTATGGCGCATTAGCCTTTAGTGACCATGATGCACTTTTTTATCTCTCATTTCTTTCTTGTCTCTCTCTTCTCTTCCTCTTTCTTCAACTCTCTTTTACTCGGTGCTTACGCTATGTTTAGTAGATATTTGTAATATATTGGTTTTTATGAATGTGTATTTGTTAATTATTTATTTATTAGTGTGTATATTTTCTTATTGTATTTATTCATTACTTTCTTGAATTGTGTTGTTAAGATCTATTACTAGAGGTTGTATTGTAAATATTTGTTCGCCCTCCTAACTTGGGACTGTACTGCCCGGGACGTGCAGTCCTTGGAAAGGGGGCAATGTTACGAAATTCCGGGCCTTGCTGCCGCTTAAAGGTTTAATAGAGTTTAAATGTCGTATTCTACACGCCAAATAGTTAAATTTTGCATTTTGTTTTATCAAAATCGGTTACTAGAACGCGAGATATGGAGTTTTTGGTTTCTCCATTGTTTTATATAAGGTTTTCTAGAAATCTCACCAAGTTTGGCCAAACTTGGCGACGTTTCCCTCGACAATTTTTCCTATGGCGCCTGTAAAGTTTTTTTTTTTACTGCATTAACATCACATATCAGCCTAATATTACTATTTTATTCTTCCATGACGTTATCAAAGCGCGATTGTTCTGGGTCCCTTTAGAGAGGTCCCCATTTTTCAAGAATGTACGTCGAAAAGTATAAAAGGGAGAGAGACCGAGGAATTCGCGGCCATCTTGCTTCTGCTAGTTCAGAGAGCAGATGTCCGTGAAAGCATAAGGCTTTGTATTGGAGCTCTAGAAGCAATATTTTCGCTCTTTTAAAAGCTCTGATTTTAAGTTCTGTGTGTAAGTTCTTCAATGCTGAGTTTTGGGGGACTGTTTACGAATCCCCTCGTAAATTTATACTGAATTATTTTGCCTGTGGATGTGTTTTATTTTGTGTGAGAATTACAGCATCTGGGAAAGCTCCTGTACTAAGCGGACTTTTATAAGCATGTTATACTGGCTGATTGCGCTTGTGAATTTTGTACAGCTGATTGTTCGACGAAGTTCTAGAAGTAATAAAGATCGTGTTCCATCCTGACAATTGGACTCTTTACTAGAACTTTCTAGACCTACAGGACTTTAGAACGACGGACCCAGAAACTAGCAGAGTTTTCTTTAACAATATTTACATAGACTCAATTCTCTCAGGATTACAGTTATTAGTTTGTATACATTAGTTTACGGGGAAATACCCTGAATATTTTGTTTTATCTCTAAACCTTTTAAAAACAAAAAGATTACCTTCAAGCAAGAAAATTCTCTTAAGGTATCCGAATACGTTCGGAGCACTTTTTTTGAAAAACATTGTATAAATATATTATAACAATTTTTTTAATTCAATTTCAATAAATATAAATAATGGACTTCAAAAATTTAGTATATTTCAGTACTATTTTTCAGAAATGTGAAATATAGGTCGAAATTTAATGAATTTTTTAAGATTTTTGAAAAAATAAATAAAAAAAACTACTTATTCGAATAAAAGTAACACCAAAATGAACTACATACTAGGGAATGACCTATAATCTTAAGTATTTTGTAATAAATAAGAATTTTAGACGTAGTCGAAGATTTATTATGGAATTTCTGACGATTATGTACTGTCATTTTTTTTATATAACTGGCTATAATTTAGAAAATATTATTACAATAAAAATTCTGACTGGTCATGCCCTAGATAACATTATATAGATAAACTCCACAAAATATCATAAAGACCTGATGATAATATTTTATGTTATCCTTTTTGAAATGCGTGCATTTTTAGCAAAAATCAGTTTTGAGAAAAACGCGTTTAAAGTACAAAATGTTGCATTTTTTTGTAACAAAATATAAAATATTTAATCAAAAAATTAAAATTCACCACATTTATAAGTTACATCCTCTTTTCGCTCAAATTTAGCTGATTTTCTTTTTTCTGACAAGTTTTGCGGTAGGTAATGAGTGAAGAAAAGATTTGCTAATTCTGCTTTTGTCGAGCTCACAAAACTTTTGTACAGTACATGATCTAGGTTGTGCTCATACAACCTTCAATATGTCTATTAGACCTTGAAACCTTTGTTAAACTGTATTACAGCCATGTAAGCTGCCAGTTTAAGAGTCTGTAGATCAACAAGAGTTTCCTTAGGGATAAATTTCCACAAAACGCCATTGAAACTTTCATTTTCAGAAGTTTAGGAAGTTAAATAGGTTTTCAGAAGTTTAATTATTTTAAATATTACCTTGAAAGTTTACTGAAATCACATTTCAGAATTAAGCGTTGTTTACTTACAATTTTAACACGTTTCTGGGCCTTTAAACGCTGACTTCCGCTTTCACAACTGCGCACTTTTGGTCTGCGGGGTTTCCGAAAATCCATAAAAACTCTGCTTCTAATAAACGTAGAGTCAAAAATGAACATGTTTTGGAAAGCTAAATAAATTATGTGTCCAATGAAATAATTTAAAAAATTGTCAATTTTGGGCAAAATTCGCCTTTTCAACGTATTCGTGTACCTTAAATGAATGTCTCTGATTCATCCAAAAAGAATTCGGATAAAGTTTTCAACTGAAACATTAGTTTATATTCAGTTGAAAATCTGTTCTTTTGACGTGTGTATTAGATCTGTGTATTAGATTGTTATATTTTTCTCGAATATGAAAATAAAAAGGAAAATATTTTAAATTCTTTCGTCATACAAAACGTCAAGAATTTTAAAATCTAAGGCTACTAAACATGTCGGTATTTAGACTTGGAATGGATGTATGAAATCAAACCTAAAATATCTCTTTGTAAAAGAGAAAGAAAGAAACTCCTTATATGCGGGATCTCATTCATAAATCACTCAACGAAGTAGTAATGGTAAAGCTTATCCAATTTATCTCGTAAAGCTCTGTCGTTCGCCTGATTTATGACCGAAATCTTTATTTTTGCATCATCCTTTAACATTTACTCATTCCTCCTTGCCATCCTAACACATCCAATATTGCTCCTGGGAGGGTAAACTTCAAACTTTTCAAAGTAAACTTGACTTACGGATAGATCATGGAATAAGTTCGTAAAAGAAATCAAGTAATCGATTTCTGAAATTCTATAAACTTATTTTATTTTTACGAAGTCGAAAACTTCAGACCTTAATGTCCATATTGATATGTACCGGGTCACACAAGGAATGAATGACGACATATTGCTACGAATTTTTGGGATTACCCGCTGTTCTGGCGATTAAACTGATGTAAAATTCGTATTCTACGCGTCAAATAATTAAAATTTGGTATTTTGTTGCATCAAAATGGGTAAACTAGAACGCCAGGTATGGAGTTTTCTGTGCCCCCATTCGTTAACAAAGTGTTTTCTAGAAAAAAGAAACTTGCTAATTTGGCTCAAATAAAATGTACAATAAAGAAAAATATCCTAAAACAAAATCATTTAATGAGAGTGGTCAATTCAATAAAGAAGCTCATTTGATGAAAACAAAATGCACAGTAAAAAGAAGGGGGGGGCTGGGTGTCAAGTTTCCTAACTTTTCCCTAGGATCCACCATATTACGTTTTATCCGAGTTTATTCCACATCTGAACACAGGTTTAATATGATCACTCTTATCATTGAAAAAATGCACCGGTTTAATTTTTTTCTCTGTGACATGCTCAGAGCTTCGGTTTAACCCTTTAACGCGCAGTGTTCCCGCTCTGGGAACACCAAACTCTGACGTTTCGACTGTTGCCAGTCACGAAGAGTAGATTTGATTTCTATAAAAATAGTTGCGGGTGACATAGCGCCACGAGAATCCTTTACTTCCCTTAGCGCGTCATTTCCCCCAAAAAAATAGTCACGATTATTTTTAACACCACTGGCATTTGCTGAAAAATGGAAGAATGCGAAAACAGCCGGATAGATTGCCCAATGCTGAAAAAAGGGCAGCTGTTGCCATCGCTCAACTTAACTACCAGCAAGATGGCGGACGATCGAAACGTTCATCGCGTGCCACAGATCTAGAGACCCTTTTTTTGACGCAGCTGGGCACAGCCACCTGTCATCAAAAAAGGGTCTCTAGATCTGTGGCACGCGATGAACGTTTCGATCGTCCGCCATCTTGCTGATAGTTAAGTCGA
The DNA here is from genome assembly GCA_038373885.1 of Cheiracanthium punctorium. Classification (NCBI taxonomy): domain Eukaryota; kingdom Metazoa; phylum Arthropoda; class Arachnida; order Araneae; family Cheiracanthiidae; genus Cheiracanthium; species Cheiracanthium punctorium. The sequence goes on from JAWZYV010015206.1 coordinate 41,571, forward strand.
GAGATGGCAACGGCTGCCCTTTTTTCAGCATTGGGAAAGGGTTGCGCCTCAAAAGGTTAAACGGAACGTCGAATGATTTAGGCTGGGTAGTATTAGTTCTCGCTCATAAGCTGTAATTTAATCTGAATACCTTAAAAAGAATATGAGAAAATAAGAAACTTCAGAAATGGAATAGTAAAAATTCCATGTTGTGTATTGGGGGATTTAAAATGTAATCTATGCCAATAAATTATGTTTCCCTACTTGAAGTACCCTTAAAAATTTTCTATGAAATGTAAATGAAAATATCTCTTCGTGACAGCTCATTAATTATTTCTTTATGGTGTTTCTTTTGAGAACATTTTTGAAAACAGTTAGTTTTTTCAGTGAAATATCGTATAATTGTAGACACTACTGAGTCTTCAAAACATTATTTTTCTCATGCAGTTTAATTGTGTATAATTTAGTTTTTGGTTTCTTTGAGATATGAAGCTCAAACGAAATTTCAGTCCTTTTTTCCTCCAGTAAGAATCGTTTCTCGGAATCCGAAGGCTCTTTTTCCTCCAGTAAGAATCGTTTCTCGGAATCCGAAGGCTCTTTTTCGAGTGGGATATGCTTCACGTTGGTCACTGTTCTGTTTCGCGGGTCAGAGTTCAAGGGCGCAGCGAGCCACGTGCAAAGAAACACCATGATAGTTTCATTTCTTCTTTCCTCACACCCCCTTAGCACAAAGAAGTCTACGGGGAGGGGAGTGATATCAACCATAAAGTTAGAAATATATACACGTAGAGGAGACACCCCTATACTTTAGCTGTGACTGAAATGTTCGGGAGGAGTAGGAGGTCCGAACAGCTGCCAGGGGTCCCGAAGCCGGGGGGCTGCAAGGGGGTCCAATTCGCCATGGCGATTGGCGAATTCACCTCTCCCTTCTGTGGAGTCGCTGCGCGTTCCCCTTTCTACGAAGTGAAAGAGTACCGATCTTTTGTTCATCGACTTGTGAACCATCTTCGGGACCCCTTGGCAGCTCTCTGCTCCTCCTACTGCTCCCGAACATATCAGTCACAGCAAAAGCATAGCCCAGACAGCACACAAGCTTAAATCAAGCTTGACATTTCTTTGAATTTGTCGTATTAATACAAGCTTGACAGTTCAATCCATTAGCTTGATTATTGCTATTGCGCTGATGGCGCCATCTGTCGCTGTAGGCGAGAAGGAGAATGGACATTAAAAAGTCTAGCGTTTTCTCAAATTGGTCATATTAAGAAAAGTTCGTAAAAGTTGTGTTTTATTTTATTATCGCACAAAACCTGGGCATTAGAACACGCAAGGGGAAGGAATGAATGGGATAAGCCCCTCTGAAGTGTAACACGAGGGGATTTTTAGTTTTATTTATATCTAATTAATATTAGTAATTCCATTAACTAATTAATTAGCCCTAAAAATAAATTTTAATATAATTAACACAATTTAGTTAGTTAATATACTTCACTTTATGGGTGGTAGAATGAGGTGGTTTCCGGCCGCTACAAAGTAATTTATCACCAGTCATAAATGTACTTGACCATAGAGTTAAAAAAAAGATTCTATATTTCCAAATATGAAAATTCTTCAAAATAAAATACAATTATACTACGAAATTGATTTCAAAATCAGTCGTTTGTCTCGATTTTGGCCAGTATTGCCCAACATGAGTGTCGCGATATTGAAAGTTTTAAAACGTGTGCTGCTCTTAAGTTTATATTATGTTTATTTCCCTATTAGTAGAGTCTCTAAATCACACATAACATTATTTTAATTTTGATGCATCTCATGGAAAAATAAAAAAAGAAACAAATAACACATCGGCCACTTATCAATCTGGCCCGAAAACGGTGTGATACGTCACTTCAAACTTTAGTCATATCAGCCCGACTTAGATTGGCGCAACGGTTAGGACGCTCGCCTCCCAACCCAACGGTCCGGGGTTCTATTCTAGCCGCGGGCACTTGATGGAAACAGATTAAATTAAATTCAAATTTCAGCGTAGAGGGGAAAATGCGTGGCCAAAATAAAATATGTGGGGCGAGTTCGCCGACCGGCGTCCCGTGTATTTAAGGAAATTTTTTAAGCTTGAAACGTCAAGCTTAATGCAAGCTGGGCAAGTGTAAACTAGAACACTTGATTCAAGCTTGCATTAAGCTTACACGCTTGAAATTTTCAAGCTTAATTCAAGTTTATTGACTTGATAAATCAAGCTTGCTACAAGTTTGATGCAAGTTTGCTGTGCTGTCTGGGAGGGGTGTCTCCTCTGCGTGTATTTATTTGTAACTCTGTGGTTTCAACCATGTATCCCTCCGAATGTCGTCTATTTCCTGCAAGATTTGGTGATTAACAAGTTCAGAAGCTGTGGACACTATCTGGATCGCAAAAAATTCGGACACCAGATTACTGCGTGTAAAAAAGCAGCTTCGCGATGTCTTTTCTGATTATCCCAGGCTTTTGCAGTGGCCTGAATGCCGATATTGAAAGTTCCCACCATTGGAAAATAACAATATATATGTATATAAGAACAAATTTACCTTGGCAGACATCGCAGCAATCGTCTCTTTTAGATGCTCCACACATAGCCGGAGTGCAAGTGACGTTCGAACATTTAACGGAGCTGGTATGACCATCCTGTAATAATTTAAACATTGAACTAATTTAATAAAACTGTTTCTATTAAAGTGACGAAAAAGAAATATAATAAGGTAGTCCTTTTGCTGTATACCCGCTGTAAAAGTATTCAAGCTTGGATTAGATTACAGTAGCCCCTCTTCATATCGCGTTTGTCGGGAGACATAAAATATGCGTGATATATCCGGCGGAGGAGGGATGACAGGATAAAATTTTACTTTTATGAGCTCATGCCCTTTAATTATAGTAAAATTCATAGGGTAAGAGCTGTAATCAAAGATAATCACTTAAACACGCAACAAAAGATAAAGTAGACATAGAAGTCTACGTTACCTTTTTAAATTTATGTATAAATTCGTATTTCATTTCCTGCTGAAAGAACTATCGAAAATCATTTACTTTGATTTTTCTATCATAGCAGACAAAATAACACGACAATGGTCATAACTAAAAAATGAACTCGGCATCCAGAATCTTGCTGCCGAGGTGTTTGGCGTAGGTTAAAGAATAATGAACACCAGTCGTCAATTGGCGATAGCAGTTTTTGCCAAATGAGTAACGTGGGTGGAACAGAAGCTGCCAACTACAAAAGAGCTGTGTGGACAGAGCGATTAACTATATGTGCATTTGTTTACATTACTGAAACACTTCAGAAATGTGAACACAGACTTCTCCCCTAGAAAATATAAAGTATTTCTGAAGGTTAGTGGTATCCGAAAAACAGTAACCTTTAGATCGTTTAAGGAATGTAGCAACATCTTTTATTTAAAATACAAAATGTTCCGCTTAAAAACACGTATACTACGTAGCAGCCGTCCTTTGGGGCAAATTGATTTCCTCACGTATGCGCGTTCCCCGTCCTTTGCGGTAATTTCCTCTGAACGCGTATACGCGGCGCTAGTCCGAAAAGGGTTAAGAGTAAGAAAAAAACAATTCTGTTCAGAGCTATTCATTCGCAGCTACTTAAGACTTAAATCAAAATACTAGTGAAAAAGTTATTCATTTTGGTTCTAATATTTTCAGAGCCGTAATCATTGGTGAAATAAGTTGCAGCTGCCTGCAACGTATTAAATTCTCCAAATATTTAGCGAGAAGTTGAACTCCAATTTTAACATTGCTAACTGTCATATCGTCACCACCTGCAAATTTATTGTACATTGTTACAGCAAAAGTGTCCTGTTATAATAATTAATAATTTCACAATCCCATTTTTTAACATTATATTTAGTTTGTATACTTGCACACGAAGGTACATCTGAAAGATATTACTATAGTTTAACTTCTGGACTGTTATGTTTTCAGAATATGTAGCATTAGAAACCGAATCTTATTCACGTTTTTGTAAATCGTTTTCAGAAGCAAGCTTCTCAAAAGCATTAAAATTTATTTTTACTAGTTTCCATTTCATATACCCTTTGTCATCTAACATTTTATCGAATTCAAGATCTAAAGAAATTATGAAAAGTAATTTATGGTTTTTATTTCTAAATGTTCATTTATTTTCAATGCTGTTTTCCTGATTGACCCAAATTCTGCTATAATATTTGTAGATTTTTAATACTTTCTAAATTTAGAAACATATCCAAACTGAGACGAAATTTCGAAAATGGTTCTGAAACTCATTATACGTTATATACATACCAGTGGCGTAGCCAGAGATTTTTCATGGGGGGGGGGTTACGACTACTGCAACTCACATATATGTATAGGTGTGTGTGATAACGGAGTGAAGAATATACATTCTGTATGGCAAAAAATTCCTCATGGGGGTTATGACCACTATTTGGCTATGCCACTGATACGTACATACATATTTATGAAATGTAATTCATACAAACTACGTTTTTACAACTGTACATTGAAAATTAATACTTCTTACACGTACTATAATTTGTTCACTAAATACTAATAGCCTTCAAATAGTTTCAAAATCTACACGAGTAAAATTTATGTTTCAAGGTTTTCAAATTAAAAACAAATGCTCTCAGTACTAAAATTCAACGAGGTTTTTAATCATTATTATAGAAAGATTGTGGGGGGGCTAGTTCTCCAAAAACTTTTGGTCTTTTTTTTCCCAATTGAAAAAATTATACACCGTCTTCCTCAAAATAAAAAAATAAATAGATAACCAATGCTATGCACACGTGTGCCACAAACAACGGCGGATCCAGGGGGAGGGCGCATGGGGCGCGCCGAGAAAAAATATGTTTACACTAGATAAATGGGGTTTTCACCAATATTAAGGGGGCTTTACGCTAGATAAAATGAGTATTCACGATTTTCGCCCCCTCCGAAAAACGTTTCTGGATCCGCCCTTGGCCACAAACGAGATTAATACAAAGTACGTATATCAACAGCCCAGTATTTCTCATTGACGATCGAATGTTAAGTTTAATTTTTCTAACTGTCTATAAGCAGTCTCGAGTATAAATTTACTACGTAAACCAGTATTTGTAGAGAAAATACTGATGAAAAATTATAATTTGTGATTATAGCAGTTCATTATTGATGAAAAATATCATGTTCATGCTTCTAAAGAATTATCTGCACCCAATTTAATGCGTTCATCCACTCCATTTCTTTATTACTGCTCCTGTTCTGGCGTCTCTGTGTCTCACGCAATTTTCTTCTTGTTTCATGAAGTCTGGAGAGCTTCGAAGCTCCATGATAAAATGATCGTTGAAAATATGTCTAACCAGATGCCCCAACTAACTGTTGTCTGAGAGAGCTGATAAACTTGATAAAGTTGACTGACCCTAATGCAAACAAAATATAAATAATATAATCTATATTTTAATGTTACATATTGGATAATTAAAAATTTACTGCAAGATTCTTCTTCTCTTCGTACAAACCCTTTAATAAATAAGAAAACATTATTATTTAATTCGCTTATCTTATATATATGTCCTCTAAATTATTTAATATTTTCATGTTATTTTTTCCTCCTCAAAAAGTTATTAACACTGGTTGGATCTTTATAAGAAATAAATAGAGTCTAGCAAATTTTCCGCCAGTATTGCTGTATTGACATTTTACAAATTCTTTCTTGATATTGGAAATATCTCCTATATAAAGCACATATTGAGAAACTTTTATTTAAACTGTTGTACCAATATATTGCTTTTTCCCACATATCCTCAATTTTATGTAAATACTGGTGTTACATAGTCTATTTAATAATTTATACAGATTTCAAGTATTGGTTAAATATTATAAAATGCAAACGAAATATTGCTGAATGTTATTGCTTTTATACCAGAAATATCATTCTTCAAGTGCTTAAATTGAATTTTTTTAGCAATGAAATGCGTACAAATTCGTGGTTATTTTTTAGCATTAATGAATGTCTAAGCTTGTTTTTGTAGGTCTAGTAAATATATAAATCTACACATGGGCGCCGGCAGAATATTTCCCAGGGGGGGGGGGCAAAGACTACTTCAACGTATGGTTCCCATGTTGGAAAAAGAGCAAAAAAGCAAGGGAAAACACTGAATACAAAAATCCAGGGGGCATTGCCCCCCCCCCTCTTGCCCTATGCTGCCGGCGGCCATGTATCTACAGTAAAAATTCAACAACCCTACAGCAAAGAACGCTCTGTATTTTAAGTATAAAGGAAAACATTAGAACAATCAGATACAGAAATGTGTGCTCCTAATTGATTGCTTATGATAGAGCTATTCACTAGAGATGAGACGGGCTCAGCCCGAGCCCGAAAGCCCGAGCCCGAGCCCGGGCCCGACTCGGGCTCGGTCTCTGTAATTCACGATTGCGTTCGGGCTCGGGCTCGTAAAAAATTTCTCCTTTGTTGAACATACTCCTTGAAACAGATTTTAAAAAGTGATTCATGGGATAAATAGACGTACTGTTAGCTTTTTCGCTTTACTTTCTTAGTAGTACTTTAAATTATAAAAAAAAACTTACAGAGATTAATAATACTTAATAAAGAAACATTATTTAACAGCACGACATTTATTAAACATTGCAACATCATACCACAACTACATCCTACATAACTACGCAGTAGCTACATTGTTTTTCGCTTTTTTCCCGACGAACAGTCAATAGTTCATGTGCCCCTTAATCTTTTTTTTCTTATTTACGAATCATCCTCTGCATGGTGACGCCCTCTTTATTGGCGAGTTCAATGAAAATGATAACATTCGGGCATCCTGACTGCCCAATTGTCCTCAATTGGTTTTGACTTCTACGTTTTTAAAATGTGGACTTCTTCTTGGTTTTTCACATGCGCTCTCCAGATCAACAGTCTCTTCGTCATTTTCGGTTTCTTCATCAGTTTCTGCTTCACAATGCCAGGCTTTCAGTTGGCTTACATGGGCGGTGGATGAATAGGATCGACCTCCTTCGCCTTCATCTAGTTGTGAGATCTCGTATGTATCGTTGGGTAATGCACGTGTGACTACAAATGGTCCTCGATACTTGGCTTGGGTTTTCGTGGGTTGTCCGGTAGCTTTGGGTCCACGTCTAGCTACAACTATTTCTCCTGGTTCATAGATTACAGTTCGACACTTCTTTTTGTCATAGGTTTTCTTCATTTTCTCTTGTTTAGATTCTATTTCTTCTCTTGCAAGTTCTTGAAACTTACTCGGTTCAGTCCATGAATCTGCATCTTCATCGGTTAGTATTCTAAGTATTCCGTCGTTGAATCGAGGAAGGTAGCCATGTAGCATCTCAAAGGGCGTTTTGTTCGTAGTTTTATTCACCATATTATTTAGATTTCTTTCTGTCTCTTTTAAACTGGTATCCCAGTCTCTATGACGATCATCTGTCATACACGTCGACACAGTAGACAAGATAGTTTTATTCACACGTTCTACCATTCCATTTCCTTGTGCATGTTTAGTGGAATTCAGTGTATGGGCGATGCCGTTTTTCTTGCAAAAATCTTCAAACTGGTGTGAAGTGAAGCATGAACCTCGGTCACTGATAATTCTGTCTGGTAACCCATAACTGTTCACGAATTCTTCTAACATTTTCAAAACATGTTTGGTCGATGTATTTCTTACAGCTACAAGTTTGACAAATCTTGTGAAATTATCTATGATGACAAGTAGTTCCGTGTTGCCTTTGGTGCTCTTCACAAACGGTCCCAGATGGTCAATGTGAATGATCGAAAAGGGTCTTTTACCAGGTTTTATCGGATGCAATAGACCCTGTTGCTTTCCCGCAGGAATTTTATTTACTAAACATTCGAAACACATAGATATGTGTTTCTTGACATATCTCTTCATCAAAGGAAACCAGTATCTCTCTTTAATCTTGTTTACGGTTCTATCAACCGAAAAATGACCCATACGATCATGAAACTTCACGACAACGCTTTTTCTCATTGCCTTGGGGACAACATAAAGAAGCTTTTCTTTACCATTCTCACTCAGTACTCTAAATAGTCTATTTCTCTTGAGGACATAGTTATTTACCTTTGTCTTTTCTTCTTTCGTACGTTCGCACTTCGGCTTTTGCAAAATGGTTATTAGTTCTTTCAACTCTGAGTCAGAATTCTGAAACACTAGTACTTGCTCATCTTCTGTGAGTGTCAAACAAACTTCTATGTTCCGTTCTACGTAGTTCGTCAAGGTATCTTCTGCTTCTAATACTGGTGCTCTACTAAGAGCATCGACATGACTCATTTTGTCTCCAGGTCGGTGTTGCACTGCAAAGTCAAACTCTTGAATCAGGTCATACCATCTGGCGATCTGAGGATTGGTTGTCTTTTTAGCGTCCATATATACCAAGGCCTGACAATCAGTAACAATAGTAAATTTAATTCCGAGTAGGAACTGCCTTAATCTATCTAATGTCCAAACGATCGCCATTAGTTCCAACTTGCTAGAATGATACTTTCTCTCGGCATCAGTTGTCTTTTTGCTAACACAATAAACCAAGTGCCATTGTTTTCCCTCCTGCTGGATAATCATTCCACTTAAACCATTAGAACTTGCATCAGTATGGACTTCTGTCTTCGCATCTGGGTTATAATGTGCTAAAACTGGTACACTCAGCAATTCTTCTTTTAACGTTTGATAAGCTTTCTTTTGGTCATAACCCCAGACAAATTCTTGGTTCTTGCGCGTTATAGACGACTGAGCGGTTCAGCCTTTTGAGCATACTTGCGAATGAATCGTCTAAAAAATCCAGTTAATCCCAAATATATTCTCACATCGTGAACGTTCAGAGGTTCGGGAAACTCTTCAATCGCCCGAATCTTTCTTGGTCCTGGTTTTAGTCCTTGCGAATTTATTACAAATCCTAAAAATTTTACTTCTTTTCTTCCAAACTCGCATTTTGATAACTTTAACGTCAATTTCGCCGTTCTTAAGCATTTCAAAACTTCCCGTAATCTGCCCATCATGTCTTCCCAAGATACCGCTGGAATCATTATATCGTCCATGTAGCATAGGGCTTTTGTTAGGAATAAGGACCCTAAAACTTGATTCATCAGCCGCTGGAATTCAGCTGGTGCATTGGCCAGTCCAAATATCATACGGTTAAATTGTCCAGTTTCGTCAGGGGTTATAAACGCAGTTTTTAATTTGGAATCTTCAGAAAGTGGAATTTGTAAATAACCATGTGCCAAATCCAATGTTGAAAATATCTGCACACCACTTAGACACTCTAGTAAGTTATCTATTTTTGGAAGTGGGTACTTATCCTTAATAGTTTGATCATTTAGACGACGATAATCTACAACTAAGCGATAATCTCCAGTTTTTTTCTTGACTAGGAGTACGGGACTCGCATAAGGAGAGCGTGTTTCACTCGCTATACCATGATACTTCCATTCCTTAACAATAGTCTTTATAATTTCATGTTCTGCAGCATTCGTCCTGTATGGACGAGTGCATACTGGCTTACTGCCTTCTACTTCTTTAATTTCCATCTGCGACACATCAGTACACCCTAATTCACTTAACTCAAACGCAAAGCAATCTCTGAACTCATTCAACAGTGCGGCTATGTCTGAACGTTGATCTTTCGACAATGATTCATCAAAATTTATTTGATCTAATGTAATTAGACTTTTATGTTCATTCTTTCCTACCATTAAAATTTTGCAACCAGAACTCTTCGCAGCGTCGATCAAATTATCCGGATTTATTTGTTCGGTGTCCTCATCATTTACCTTCTCCACCTTACAAATGTTCTGGTTTTGTCGAAACATTATATCTTCATTCCCAACATTCATAATCGGTATAGTTGTTTTTCCCTCAGCAACCTTTAGTAATGAGCCAAGTTGCATGTCTTCACTTTCAACCAAAACCAAGCCGTTTTCTATTTCTTCCGTTTGGGCCCTTACTAGATTTATAGAATTGCTTTTGATTTCTTCTTTACAAATGGTTTTGAAATTTATTTCGGATGTTTTAGTGTCATTCTCTACACCTGTAGGTTTACATTCTTTTGAGTAACCTATATTGAAATTCTGCTTTTCCTTCCAGTAAAATACGTAAGGTAATTCGAGAAGTGTTCTTCCTATAATTAAATCCACTGGTTGCGCGTCATCGTTGACAATCAAAACTGGAACATCTCGTGCTATTACATCATCAATCTTTATGTCAAGTACAGTTCCGCCTACTGTTTTTGTGACAGGAGACTTTTGATTCCCAAATCCAAACAAGTCTTTTTCACAAGGAGCTATATATACGTTTAGTTTATCCGCAACTGATTGCTTTAACAGGCAACTCGAACTTCCAGTATCTATTAATCCGCTGACAATCTCATTTTTTATGATAACAGGTTTCAAATAGTTATCGAAAGAAGTGGAATACGTATCCGAAATACTTAAACTACTAACTTCCTTTTTCTTTGATTGAGTGCTGCTGATTTCGTCTTTGTTAGTTAAATTTTTGTTTCGTGTGCAATTCCTACTTATATGACCGTAATTGTTGCAAGAGAAACATTTGAATTCCCCTTTTTCATTGCGTATTCTGGACGTTGAAAAATTCTGCCGCTCTGGAAATTTATGATGAGGAAGTCCACTATTTCTTCCGTAATTTATACGGTCCGACCCCTGATTACTCTTTGTTTCACTACGATGGGAATTTAGTTTTGGATGCACTTCATACTTAATATTCCTATTTTGTGCTGTTTTGTCAGTAACTCGAACACTCTCGTAGTCGCCTAGTTTGTTAGCCAACTCATCCGAGTTTACAAATTTTGGCCAAACATCAACAAAATGTTCTCTAATTGTAAATGGAACCTTTCTTTTCAACTGATCCGTTACTATGAGTTCTTTCAAGGAATCGAAATCGTTGATATTCAATCCTGTAACCCATTCATCGAAATAATTCCTCAAATCAAACGCAAAATCTTTCCACGTTATCTTGGATTCTTTAGTGTGATTCAAGAATTTTTGTCTAAACCTTTCAGGACTTAACTTAAATCGCTTTAACAATTACGCCTTAACGTGGGAATAATTGCTCGTGTCCTGTTCAGACTCTCGTGTAATTATTTGCATTATTTCGTATGGTAAAAGTCCCACTAAGTATGTAACATAGTCCTCTTCTTTGATACCCATTCGTTTTGCTTGGCGTTCGAATAATACCAGATATGATGAAATATCCCCATCTTCGATTCTATACTTCTGCATAATACGGGAAAATTCGTTAGTCTTACCTGAATCTGTCGAAGTCGTACTGGTTACTAGCCCAACAGGACGACCACTTTGTATTCTCAATTTTTCCAGTTCCAATTCATGCTTTCGTACTTTATCGCGTTCCTCGCGCTCAGCTGCGTCAGCCCCAGCTCTCTTCTTAGCTTCTTCAGCCCTTTTCTCCGTTTCAGTTCTTTCAGCGATAATTCTTTCTAACATCCCCTTTACAAATTCTTCATCGTAACCCTTACTTTTAGTTATTAAGTCTTTTAAATCAATTATTCGATGTTCTGCTTTTACCTCTAAACCAAGCTCTGAGGCCAATTCTTCTAAGTCACACTTCCTCCCTCTGGCTAAAAATGCCATACTTGATTTGATTTCCTAATCTTGTTTAATCAAGTTTAATCTTGTCTTACTTATTTTCGAACTTATGAAAAAAATACCGTATTACGCATACAGCATATTTATAGAATCTTGCTTTAAATAATACTTTAATATATTCTAAAGAATAATGCAATATATTTTAAATAATAGTTCTATATAATTCAATATAGTACTTCACTATACTTCAATATAATACTTCACTATACTTCAAAATCAAGAGAATACTTCAAAATCAAAATAATGTTTCAATATACTTTAAAATGAATACTTCAGAATGGAAATAATATTTCACTTCAATATACATCAAAATTAATTCTTCAAAATCAAAAATAATTCTTAAGTTTACTTCAAAATGAATATTTCAAAATCAAAATAATAATTCAATATACTTCAAAATGAATACTTCAAAATAAAAATAATGTTTCAATATACTTTAAAATGAATACTTCAGAATGGGAATAATACTTCACTTCAATATACATCAAAATTAATGCTTCAAAATCAAAAATAATAATTCAATATACTTCAAAATCAAAATAATATCTCAATTTACTTCAAAATCAATCTGAATAATACTTCACTTCGATATACTTCAAAATTAATATTTCAAAATTAGAAATAATACTTCACTGCAATATACTTCAAAATCAAAAAATAATACTTCAAAATAATACTTCACTCTAATACTTCTGTGCTTGAAAATACTTCCAAATTTATACGTCAAAACACTACTTTATTATAATGATTCAATATATTCAAAATTAATACATCATACTTGAAAGCAATACCGCAATATAATACTTTCGTATATTTTAATATACTTCAAAATTAAAATTTCCAGCTATGCATCAGCATATTTCAATATAATATTCATACCTGAGAACTAAACATCTTGGGCGCGTAAAATAAAGCATATCGCACTTCTGATTTGTTAGCTTTTTCGCTTTACTTTCTTAGTAGTACTTTAAATTATAAAAAAAACTTACAGAGATTAATAATACTTAATAAAGAAACATTATTTAACAGCACGACATTTATTAAACATTGCAACATCATACCACAACTACATCTTACATAACTACGCAGTAGCTACATTGTTTTTCGCTTTTTCCCGACGAACAGTCAATAGTTCATGTGCCCCTTAATCTCCCCTTTGATTGCTTCCTTTTTTTTCTTATTTACGAATCATCCTCTGCATGGTGACGCCCTCTTTATTGGCGAGTTCAATGAAAATGATAACAAATATAATACAATTGTAGACAGTCATTGATTGGTACATGCCCAAAATCTCGCCGTCTGTCCTTGACCTTGGCGAGTTTTGCCGAAATGTCGCCAAATTTGGCGATAGTTAGTCATTTGGTCCATGCCCAAAGTATCGCCATTTGTCATCGTTCTTGGCGAGTTTTGGAGAAATATCGCCAAATTTGGCGATAATCTGTCATTGTTGGTCCATGCTTAAAATCTCGCCAAATGTCGTCGACATTGACGAGTTTCGCCGAAATATCGCCAAATTTGGCGCCAAAAATTATTTCGTATGTTGTATAACTCTAAAACTTTAACCCGTAGAATTTTGAACTTTTTTATTTAGAACTATATTATAATATCTAACGGTTTTCAATATCTTTTTTGACAGTAATCGACTGGGAATTTATTTACAGGTGAGCCAAATAACTTTAAATAAATTAAGGTGTATGGATGCATTCAATTAATTGAAAGTCTGTGGTCAATGACTACTTTGGCTATCCCCAAAATCTCGCAAGCTATCTCAAGTTTGTCGGCTTTTGGTGAAATATCGCCAAATAAAGGGACAGAAAGAAATCTTTCAAATTGAACTCAGCTTGGCGATATCGAAATATTTGGCTAGAAATCGCTAAACCTTACTATTATTGATATTTTATCTCTTTCAAACAAATAAGTTTAGAGGAAGTGCGTAAAAAACATTTTTGATTTAATAGACGTGCAAGGAAGTCATGTGTTGGACACATCAGATTTTTTTTTGTTGCAGTACACAACTAAATGTTTTTTTTTAATTTTCAATAGCAACTCTTTTCTCTCCTGGTACAATAGGGCAACCCTTTAAAGTCTATCATTCTATGTTCTCGAATTGCCCATCATGTATATGCATAATATACATGATGTTATATTTTTTAAAAATCTATTAAAAAGAAACAAATACTGAAATAAAGGTAAGGAAGAGAGAAATTCCAATTCAAAATAGATTGAAATATGAACCCAAAACAAGGAAATATGGAATTCCATGCACATTTATGTAAAATCACCGAAAACAACTGAAATATGAACTTGCATATGCAAATATGCAATTGCATATAATTCTTAATCTATTTATAGTAAACAAAGTTCAATAAGCTTATAAAATTCTGTTCACTTTTTTTTTAATCGAATTTTGAAGAAGCATTTTAATATCCCTTTTAACTGAAATCACGTAGGCCAGTTAGATAAAGAGAGAGAGTTGAAATATTATCGATCTAAAGTCATAACTCTTACGTCATTTTTGCAAATGGGAAAATTAACAATAGATTTTTTTCAAAAGTATAGTTCATCTCTTATCGATTTTACTTTCTCTTGCAAAAAACGCGTAAATTAGATCAAATGCACTTTCCTCGAATTGTTGCATTTATTTCTTTTGATATATTTTAGAACGAAATTTTCCATGTCACAGTAAATAATAAGAAATTCAAATCGATGAAAAATTATACCCTATTAGACATTGATTTTTTTTTTACATAATCACGAAACCTATAAACGTTTAGAATACATCTAAATGGCTTATTAAAATGTAATTTTTTATATTTATTATTCATTTATTTTTTATAGCATATGCCAGTTGCTCCTAAGTCGTAAAAATACCTTCTTTAAAGCATAATGCAATGGAAAAACCATCCATAATTGCTCATTTTCGTATGTACATTTCTAAATTATACCTTCATTGGGTGAAAAATTGGTTATAAATTGCATGCTAGTCAAGTTTTTCCTTTATGAGCAAACGTCAATGTGTTTTTAAAGTACATAAACGTTTGGATTGTATCTGATTTGCTAATGTGAAACTGACATTAGTTCATTTCTGATCTCGGTTGAAGCACCATCTCTGTCTTGGGAGCAGAAAAAAATACTTTTGCGTCAAAGCAAATCGAAATTCTTTCTTATCTCTGTGAGAAAACCAGCTCTTGTTTCATATGTTTAAAAGAAAAGTTTCTTTTTCAATTCTAAATTATTCTCTTAAACCAAAAAGAGCCTGTTCATAATAATTAGTCAGCAAATGCATATACTTTATGTTTTATGTGTTCTAAAAAAAATAATAAGAACAATTGAAACGTTACCTTTCTTCTATGTGTTAGTATAATTGTTTAAATAAATGCTGATTATCATTTACACTAAACCTGCTCTCGTTTCATCTGTTCAGAAGAAAAGCTTTTTTTTTTCAAAGTTTTTTTTTAGTTAAAGCTTTCTTTTTCAATTCTAAATTCTTCTCTTATTCCAGAAAGGACCTCTGCATAGTTATCAGTCAGCAAACGCATATACTGTGTGTTGTGTGTTTTACGTGTTATAAAATATAATTGAAACATTATCTTTCTCCTAAATAAATGTCTTAATATAATTATTTAAAATAAATGCTGATTATCATCTACTCTAAACCTGCTCTCGTTTCTCCTACTTAGAAGAAAAGCTTTCTTTTCCAATTCTAAATTCTTCTCTTATGCCAAAAAGGACCTTTCCACAATAATCAGTCAGCAAATCCATATACTGCGTGTTTTACATGTTATTAAATATAAGAATAATTGAAACTTTTCCTTTTTTCTAGACAAATGTGCACTTAAGATAAATGCATTCTGATTAATATTTATACTGATGATGAAATTCAAATTTTTTTCTCTTGTATGCTTCTAAAAAAATTAAGAAAATCGAACTAATCATTATTGAAAAGAAGTTACCTGAATTGCGAAATATAACAGGTCTGCTTATAATAATTTAGAAAAGAATTGAACATTTGATTCCATTGAATTTTCCAATTAATTAGTCAAATGAAGTTTTATTAGAAGGACTTTTTAAATCTTGGAAAAAAAAATTCATAATTTTATCTCTTCGTAGGTTATCATAAAAAAGCTCGCTCTGATTTACAAGCGGTACTTGAAAATGCCTTTATTTGCCAGACCTAGAATAATTCCTCATGGAGAGATTTTGCGTTATGATATCTACAAAAGTGTAACAAAGAATTTTGCACCCTTTAATATCTACTTGTGGATTCATTGTATCGGATACACTCAAAAACTAAGACGTCCATTTTCCTGCAAACTCGTTGCCTTGTCAGTATTTTCCATGACCTTAACCGTAATTAGTGAAGGAATGTTTATCCAAGGATTTATTAGTCTACTACTTCGAACTTCCATAGATTCTCCCAAACATGTACACATAGGTAATGTTATTTTGATATTGGAGTTTTGTTTAAGGATTGCCATCTTAATAAAGCGTAAAGAGCTTTCTAGACTTGTTATACGTTTGGCGCAGTTATACTCCATTGTTTCACTGAAAGTGATGAAAAAGAACTTCAAGTTCATTGTACTGCTAGCTTTATGTATTAACGATGTGCACCGAGTTCATGTTCAACTGAGTTACTTAATCCGAAACAGAAATCAAATAACATTGCTCTCAGTATTTGCGCAAGTAAAATCTATATTACTTAATATTAATCTGATATCAGGATTCGTTACAATCTATTTTTGTTCAGTGTGCTGCATTCTAAAATCCATGTTAGTAGAGTTAAAATTACGAGTCCGGAAGCGTAGCATAAATGTAGAGGGCTTAGTAGAAATGAACAGAGAAATTTCGAGGGTTGTGATCAGCGCTAACAAAATGTTTCAATCCATTCTTTCGCTCACTCTCCTAGTTGTTCTCATCTGGACATTCTACTTCTCGTATGCTCTTATTTTTAGAACGCCAACTTCTTCTTATGTAATAGTTCGGTATATTTCGTATGTTTTGTTCTTCTCAGTTCAATTCATATGTATCTGCCTGTTCGCATCTTCTGTGGCGAATGCTGGTTTTGCAGTCAAACAAATTATTCAGGATTTTGCAGAGATGAGCTCAGGCGTAGTTCAGTGTCGTCTATACCACTGTTCGCAAAATGGAACTTTCGAATTCCTTCTGTTCGACAAAATAACAATTGACAAAAGCCTGGTACTTTCTGCTGGTGGTGCTTTAATTACATACGGGATGATTCTTGCAACATTCAGTGCGAAGACTTAAACGCTCATCCTTGAATTGTGACCTATACAGACACTCTCCCCAAAAAACATTGAAACGGGCCTTAATTCTTTACGTTTTAAAGATAAGTGATGAAGGCAAATAGAGCAAGAATACTTCAAATAAGAGGAAATAAGATTGCGTTCATGATTGCGTTCCTGGCATTAATTTTCAAACAGTTGCATTTTTTAAAATTTAGACAAATTTGGTCTGTCAGATCTTTTTATTTAATGCGGAAAGATAGATAACTTAAAGGGACACCCTCACGTCTGAATCATCAAAACTGCGTGAGTTATATTTGATTAAAAATTGAACATAGTAAATAGAGACCATCTATTACATAAAAAAGGCAGATTTGTGATATAGCACGAAAAAATGATAGAGCTGAATAGCAATACATAGGAGACATTGCTGCAAATTTTCGTAAGCTTATGGTGAAATTCGAAATGTTTAACAGTTTTTTTTCCACTGAGGCATGTCATTTTCTACTTCCTTGAGGGAAAAACAAAGAAGTATTGTAATAAAAAAAAACGGTATTTAGAGGAATCGATTGGAGAACACTCCTCAATTTACTATGTCAAGTTCCCGCATGACGTCTGCACGTACGTACTGTTGCAGAATAGTCTGCTTGTTTCCGGGGTTCGTCGTTCTAAAGTCCAGTTGGTGTAGAAAATTCTAGTAAAAAGTCCACTTGTCAGGATGGAACACAAACTTTATTGCTTCTAGAACTTAGTCGAACAATCAGCTGTACAATATTCACAGGCGCTAACGGCCAGTAGCTCGTTTAGTCCACTCAGTATCGAAGCTTTCAGAAAT